>BDJD01003049.1:36669-109104 GCA_002564525.1 Rosa multiflora
CGTGTGAAGGAGAAGGCTCAGTTTTGGGCAGATAAATTTGGGGTAAAAAAAATAAGGTGGTAAAAACCCAAAATGATGGGGAAGATAAAAGTAAAATAAGTAAATACAAGAAAACTCAAATTAAAGTGCTGACAATGCCAAATAAGGATCGGGTCTCACAAAACTTATTTTTGGATAGAAAAATGGCAAGACAAGTTTTGTCGGAGTTTTGCTTGAGTTTGAAAAACATAAGGAGTAAATAAATTGTGCTTTTGAAAGTTGGTGAGGTGCTTGACGAGTAAGCTTCGGGTAAGCCGAGCAGAAATTTCGCCAATTATTAAGAAAGGTAAAATAAGAAAATCGTAAACGCACGCACAAGTATATTTCAAAATTATGCAAAGATGTCATTATGAGCTACAACCATGTTGGATCAAGGAAGAGGTTTGGGTCAAAGGTTGACTAACTTATTGGGCTAGGTTCACTAGCATACCCGTCGGTTGGGTGTCCAGAGTAAATTTTGGGACTCTAACCTTAAGCTATTCTCGGGCCCAAGGCCCAAGCCCAAACTATTTCCAAAAGTCTTTGACCAAACAAAGGTCACGAAAAATTATTCCGTCAAAAAGTGATGTTCGAAATTTCACGGGGTCTACATTCTACCCCCCTTAAAAGAATTTTGCCCTCGAAATTCAAACTAGCATGGCTAGAAAATGTCATATCGTCGTAACTCTAAAGTGGTCTTGTGGTGGTGCTACAAGTCTCTCCATCAGTCCATCACTTCTAGTTTATTTATTCGGGTGCCATCCATATCCGTTGATTCATACCTTCTCTATAAAAGTATTGATGGGGATCCGCCGGCCGGTCGGGCCATCACTCGTGTAGAGAAGAGGATACCGGAAAGAGGGTATGATACCACTCGTCCAAATGACTGATGAGAGAAAACTAATTTGCCATTTAATCTTTCAATCCATCAAGATATTCCAATATTTGGGTAATGGCCCCCATGAAATGGTTTGCAATTTTTCACAAGAAATTTCTGTCTCCAAAAACAATCGCTTTGAAAAAGCAAGCTAAAGAAGAATTCAGCCCATCACCTGGATATTCCTTCCCATGCACGAAACATATCATGCCAAGATTCTAGGAAGCAAGCACTTCTTTTATTGCCGAGACTTTATAGCAATGTGACTTGTCACCGTCACCTCAAATTGAACAAGGAGAAACCCAATCAGTTTGGTTTAACTTACCAATTATAAATCTTGTGATCGCAGGCTCAAAGACAGAGTAGAGACTCCATCACAAGAACTCAATGACAAAGTGGAACATGTCCCATAACAAAGAGAAACTGAACTTGAAGGAAAGAGGTCGCAGAATTTGAATTAGTATCAGAGTTGCAACTATATATATATATATGTATATATATATATATATATACACTAGTCCAGATTTTTCTTGGACAGTACGTAATTTTACCTCTATTGAAAGTAATCTAACCGTTTGATTATCGTCAATTTCTAAAACAGCATAGTAGACTCAATTCCAAGAAACTTTCATGAAGGATTCGTATTGGTATGAAGGTTCAGACTAGTAGTTACCGGTCATCAAAGTTGCTGACAGAAGCAATTCTGGAAGAGAACAGAATTCCCATTTGCGAAGATAAACTTGCGTCGAAAGGATTGCTATAGTAGTGTTTTCATGCACCATCATCTAAAATCATAATGCACGCTTTTGTTCAAAAACGTAGTTGTCACGGAAAAGGAGAAAGACTGATACCTCAATCAAACCGAAAATTGGCTGAAAATGCCGGTAAGGATTCGCCAAAAAAATTTGAGTTTGCACACGTCCATTCTCCATAGCAGCTGGTAGACCCAATGTAATGATTGCACACAAGTGATAGTATCACGGGGACGAAAATCTCAACACTAAGTTTGCGGTTATAGGTTCTGAACGACATAGATAAAGAATGGTGAAATCGGTGGACTATGTGGGTCGATGAATGACCTGTTATCGACATGATCTATCTAATCTGACTGGTCTTTAGTAAAAGCTACTGCAAACTGAGTACCAAACTAAGATATGGAAGTGTTTCCAAAACTTCTCAGCTGAAGTACCTAACTGGAATAACTCGGGTTGGAGAACGCATTTCCGAATCTCGGCACTTGTCTTTACACTTTGCTCACTAGAATTCTAACTTCGAAGCAGCACACTTTCGTCGCGCCTTTCCTTACCAATAACATTGGTGAGGAAATCATCCACTCACTTACTATCTTAGAGTATAGAACACGCATTTTTCGCCATTAGCCACGAACAAGTACTAGGGTTGTAGACATAACTATCGAGCACGTAGTAAGCGGCATAGCTGTAACACCGTGTAGTCAGATGATAACTGGATGCACAATTTTTGGCGCCCAATACGTAAGTCTTGGAGATCCGCCTATACCTCACATAAATGAGATGCGCGATGGAAAATGTAGGCTCGTTACTCAAACAGCTATTGTTTCACGGCCTTCCCTAGTAAGCGGTTAACTTCGCTTCATTTCGCCTTGAGATTTGCTATGAATATATGGGGACAACATCATTGCTGGTAATAAGGCGGAAGTCTGGGGCACAAGTTCTTCTTGTTGTTGAGGACTAGTGAGCTCACTCTCTGTTTTGAAGGCAAGGTTTATGTGTTTTTGTTGTTATGCCCCAAAAGGTCACTCTCTATTTCTTTCTTGCTTTGAGCTCTATTTTTATTTACTTTTCTTATACATTAATGCTCACAGGTCTAATGCTCATCTTTTGCATACTTTGTAGAAAGTATTCCTTAAGACGAGAAGAGGATTTGTTCGCATAGCCATGGAGAATGGCTATCCCCTGGTTTCAGTTTTCTACTTTGATCAGGTATCACCTTCTTATTATCTGATTTTTCATGGTATACGTACCTAATTGGTTTCAATTCTTGCTGCAGTTGTATTATAGCTGTTTTGCATTTCTGCCTTTGCTTTACTGGTCTAACATGTATGGATGTCAATAGTTACATAACTATTAAGAGCAGTTTGTTACAATTTCTACTTGGCCGCTTGTGTTCATTAAAGGGGTGCCATAATGTTTATTAGTTCTTCAGTGGTTGAGTTATACTTTCCTTGTATATCTAGCATGTGTTTCACCTTTGAACGAGATGATGTTCTCCTTTTACTCTTATGATCTATACTGCAGTCAAATGTTTATAAGTGGTGGAAGTCAAATAGGGATTTATTCCTAAAGTTTGCTAGAGCTATCAGGTTTACTATGTCATTAAAGCTGCTTGGTCGCATTGGTGGATTAATATTTGCTTCTTTGTCTTGTTAATTAAATATTTGTATAATGTTCAAATGTATGTCTCTGTCTTAGCTTATAAAATCATTAGTCTGGCTTATCTATGTTTGTGGACATGGAATTATTATGACTTGTATTGGTAATTCAGTATCTAATAAGTGATGGGAAACCTTGTGCAGGATTTTGAATGGTGAAGATTTAGATATAGAGGAAAGGGGTCTTCACACTCTAATATCCAAATCCTAGGAGCACCATTAAGATTCGTTCTACTCAACACCACAAACAAATGGGAACATTCCTTCTTCGATCTGCTCTAGTATGTGCTAACTTGTGAAGCTTCACAACAAGTTTGGAGGTGATGCAAATAAGAATATAGTACATGCACAAGATGCTTGATAAAATGGCATATGAAGGTTTTGTTGAAGCGAAAAGATATTATGTCAGCTTTTGATTCATGTGTAGCTAGCTAGGAATGCTTTCTTGTTTGGTACATTATCTAGTTACTTGAATGTATGGATGTTTGAAAAATGGTAATTGAAAAATGCTTTCGTAGCAGCTGCCGAACATGACGATGATCGCTGCGCCTCTATCGACTAGGACGCGGTGGCAGCGATAGTGGTCGATGACCATGGTGATCAGGAGTGGGTCGTTGTGGTGCTTCTGGATGGCGTCCTCGTTGAGATGGAAGGCTATCAAGTTCTATTCGACGTGGGGGGTATGGCAGCCGTGGCTTAGTCCCAAAATCTCTTGGCCCCGAGGGCACTGGAGCTTCTGGGCCTGGTGGGTCTCGTGCATTCGCAGGGCGCCGCCATGTATCGTTAGGATTTGGCTGTAGACTTCGATGGCGTTAGCACCCTTAGCTGGAGTGCGATATTATGAGAGTTGCCCGCTCTGAATGAGGTGCTTGATGGGGTTTTTTAGTGCCCAGCAGATATTGGTGGGGTGCCCAGATTCCTCGTGATATGTGCAGTACTTACAGTTATCCTGTGGTTTGGATTGGCCGGGCTTGAGCTTTAGTGGGCCCGGAATGATGTCCCTGTGATTGTTCCATATGTCCTCATAAGAAGTAGTCAATGTGGTATAAATCTCGCATCGGGGTGTTGCGACTCGCTGGTGATCTCGATATCGGGTGTTGCTGTATGGTGCATCGAGATGTCGATTGCTGGAGTTGTATTTTTCCTTCTCGGGGCTTTTTCCGTATTGCTTGTCTCTCCTATCGCTATAGCCTTGGCACTCCCTTGGGGCTCTGTTACTTTGCTGGGCAGGTTCGTCTCTGCTGATGTCTTTGTTCCCGGTATCGGGATTGTTTGCCAGAGGTGCGGTTGCCGGGTGCACGTTGGTATTGGTATCGAGGACGAAGGTAGCTTACTCAGCTTGAGCAAAGGCTGTAGCGGCATCGAAGAGGTCGTCATATGTGGCAGGGGGATTGGTGTTGATTTGCAACAAGAAGTATCCTGGTTGGAGTGCCTGTTTAAATGCGGATGCGGCCAGGACTGGGTTAAGGGAGCAGCATTGAGTGGCCTGCTTCTGCCATAGGCGGACAAAGTCTTGCAATCACTATTTCAGCCGCTGCTTGAGCCTGAATAGGTCAGGGGTTGTGCGATATCCACCGCCGCACAGGATAAATCGCCGTAGAAATTTGTCTCCCAGTTCTTGGAAACTATCAACAGAGTTGGTGGGTAGGTTGAGGAACCAGCGCAGGGCTTCGTCCGTCAAAGTTTCCTCAAACGCGTGGCATGCCATGGCGTCGGTGTTGCGTCCCGAACCTAAATTTACTGATTTACAAATCATTAGGACGGTAAATGACATTTACTATCACTTTTACTGTCGTTTCAGTACTTTTAGGGGGCCCTAAAATATGACTTTTTGTTCGGGTCAAAATTTAAGAAAATGTTTTTCATGGAAGTTGTAGAGGACGTTAAACCGAGTGCGTGCATATGTGGTACGTAAAAATCGGAGTTCATATGCGAAAGTTATGACCAAAATACTAAAGTTACTGTTTATGGTAAGTTTCTATAAATAGCCGAGTTACTGTGGTAAGTTTCCATTTTCGGAAACTTACCGAGCCCTCTCCCTTCTCTCTCCCCAATTCTCTCTTCCTCTCCGACCTCTTCACCTTCTTCCGGCCATAACTCCTCCATCCGGCGACGGATTTTAACGTATAAGATGTCGTTGGAAAGCTCTCTTCATTCTCTTCATTTTTGGGTTCGTTTCGTAGCTTAATATGAACTGTGGAAGGTGCAGCAACGAGAAGAAGAGGACGGTCACTGTAGCAGTTTTGAGTCAACGTCGATATTTTCCGATTCCTGCAGTCTCCGGCCACCAAATTGGCGTCGAAGGTTCGGTTTTTGACATAGATCATTTCCCCTAAGGTCTTTCATTTCAATTTGCAGTGTAGAGGTCGAATTAACAATTTCAATTTCTAGAGTTCTTGGAATTTCTGGAAAATTTTCACCGGCCAAATTGGAACTTGTTGTGGTTGAGAAAGAGGTTGGGTTTGTTGTGTAGATGGTGCTGCCAAATTTTGGTGGCCATCGGGGGTGGTTACCGCTGGCGCGTGGGGCCCACGCGCTGCCACTGTTGGTGGAGCGTGGAGGCGTGTAGGGCAATGTTTTAATTCCGGTTTTTAGCCCATTAAATCCTATAAATTGTGTAGAACTTGTATGTGAAGTTTGGTAATTTTTGGAGGAACTTGAAATTAATTATGAATTTTTGAAGTTTAGGGTTTCGATTATAGAATTACGAGAATCCGACCGTCGGATATCTCTCGGTTCTGCCTTGGAACCTTTAAATTAACGAATTGGTATTAGTGGTATAATTTCGGCTGTATTCGAGGAGAGTGGGAGATGTAATTATGAGGAATTGATTTTAGGAATCGTATTAAATTGTTGAATAATTATTCACGGAATATAATGGGGTACAGGATGACGTACCGAGCTATTGCTCGATGACGGAACTCGAATGCGTGATCGTCAGAATAGTACTGTGAGTGGACTTTTGTTTTAAATAATGATGCATGCGTTTTTTTTCTTGAATTAATGCTTTATTTAATTAACATATTACTTTCCGAGCATATGAATTGATTTTGGAATTTGATTTCGATTTATCTTGTGGATTTGCTTTCAATAATGATTTTCATGAAGTATTTATGATTTATACCGGTTGTGAATTATGGATATTAATTTGTTATGGTCAGATTCGAATTTATAATTGATGTTGATTTTCGACGAATTATTTCCGAGGTGATATCCGGAATTATGCTATTTATATTATATTTATATTCGTCGATTTTGGATTTTTAAGAGATTTTCGAAATGAGATTTCGATGGAGTTAGTCTTCATATTTATTTATGTATCGACTTTCGGTTTTGGCATTGGGAATACCTCGATGATGATTCTTGGAATTGGTTTTGTTTCGATTTATGGAGATTATGTTTTATTTTTATTTATCTGCTATTTATTTTTGAACTTGAGATTATCTTGGTGTGTGGGACACGTCATTGGAAATTCTTGTGCGAGAGTTGGGGAAGCCTTATGTATTTATGGATTTATATGGTTATGGATTACCCTTTTGCCATACTTTGGGTGACTATTATCATTGCTAGCATTGATCTTCCGCCTTTGTGGCGAGGTGATGGGATCACCGAAGCCCTCCGCCTTTGTGGGGCTGGTTACTGTCTCTGTGACAGTAATTCTGAAGCCCAGTATCCTATCGCTATCCTTAGTGGTGTAAGGGTATATTACGGGAGTAATGGGAGTACTTTAGCCTGGTAGGCTATCACCCGAGCCTGGGAGGCTCATTCGTATGGCTATTATCTTCCCCTACTCATTGCATTATTGCGGGGCTAGCGGGGTCTAGTCCGATTTTCAATTGTAGCCAGCGGGGGCTGGTCTTATTTCTTTTCTTGAGAAACAAGATTTATGTTTTTCATTATAATTTTCGAATGTTGTGACTAGCGAGGCTAGTCAGTATATCGTTTTGAAATTCTTGGTTTTAAAGCTAAATGTGTTTTCTTATTGCTGCATGCATCGGGTTTTTAAAGAAATAAACGTGGGAAAGTATGAAATCTTTTCTTTTTAATTTGTTAATTTTTGTCCACTCACGCTAACATTTTTACGTACTTTTCCCTGGGCCCTTCGGTTTTCAAATGCCCAGTTTGCAGGCGAAATTAAATGAGGTCGGGTGTACATGGAGTCGAGGCATAGCCAATAGCATTGCTTCCGCGTACTCATTCTATTTATGTGATCTTTGTTACCTAATGGAATAGTATTGCTCTGATAACCTGTGAAATTAATCTTATAACGTGGGTTGAGACAGTTATTTGTGAAATTGGAGTTGTGGTTTGGGGAGCAGGTGGCTCCAGGAGGATAAGGATGGGTTGATTTAGGAGTGCAAATTTTCTTTCTACAGGTTTTGGGTAGTTCATTTTAGGGGAAGTTCTGCCAAATTTTTGGAAGAATTTCTTCTAACGTGGACCTCGTAGGGCCATTTCGGGTGAAATCCGGGGCGGGTCCTGTCAGTCGGTGTATCGCGTGCCATGGAGTATGGATTGGAAGACCTCTAGGTGGTGGT
The DNA here is from genome assembly GCA_002564525.1 of Rosa multiflora. NCBI lineage: Eukaryota > Viridiplantae > Streptophyta > Magnoliopsida > Rosales > Rosaceae > Rosa > Rosa multiflora. The sequence goes on from BDJD01003049.1 coordinate 44,513, forward strand.
ATGGGTGCCGGGTCTCGTTATACTTCTAGATCTTGAGAGGTTTGGCTTCGGGTGGTGGCTTTTCAGCCTGTATACGGGCAGTAAAGGGTCCTGTCTTGCCCTGGAAACCGGCCGTGATCTGCTGCCAACCGGCTCTGCTCTCGGCGCTTTGTACTCGTGCCTGTAAGGATGCGATGGCCTCGCTCATTTGGAGCAACAGCCGACTATTGGGGTCGGGTGGAGGTAAGTTGGCCGTCGTAGCGGTGGTTGCACCCAAGGTGCCTGCTGTATCGGTAATCGGTTGGGGAGTTGGGGTGGCTCCGAGATGACCTGGGAGGAGTGGGGAATCCAGGTAGATCACTTCTAGGTTCGTGCTGGTGTTGCTGTTCGTGGGGCCAGTGAGGCTGCCCGATACGAGGTTTGGGGCTACGAAGGTGTCATCGAGGCTGGAGGCGAGATCCGAGGTGATGGTCGGTCTCGATGTGGGGACATCGCCAATGGTCTATATCGGGATATTCTGTTGATTGGCCCTATCTTCATGCGTGGTACGCCGCTGGAGTGCTTCTCGTAGGGTGCAGTTCTGGTTGGACATGTGTTCAACCTCTCGGCGGGCAGCCAAGTCGCGACGCACTCGGTCTCAACCTGTGCAAGGGTCTCCATGAGGTCCCGCATTGCTAGCTGTAGCGCCGTGGTTGGGTCGGTGGTTACGACTGACCTCGGCTCGGTGTTCGGGCTCTGGAACTCGAGGGTGCGCTGAACCTCGTGCATCGCGGTGGCGTGATGTGGATCGTCGCTGCTGGTAGCCATCAATGTGTTGTCCTGTCACAAGGAGTGAGGGGAGTCCTTCTAGCGCCAAATGTTTCAGTGGTCCTGAGATAAATCTAGCCCAGCTGAACACGGATTGTATCAGTTTGCCACTATCGCTATCGGTCTCGATTATCTGCAAAACAGACAAAGGTCAGAGAGAAAACTGGGTGTGCTGGCTTTCAACGCTCCGATGCCTAAGTCAGTATCAAGTTAGATAATGATAATGGAAAGCGATAGTAAAACAGTTACCTCTTAGGTTTGTTGGAGATGTCCTTGATATAGCAGGTATATGGGAGCTTGGTCCAGTTTCTTTTCGGTATGGGACGCTTGGGATTCCGATATCGCCCTAAGGGTATCAGAATCCCTCACTTTGGGCACTTATCTCGTTGGTGTGTAGGTGATACGAGTCTTGTGCTCCTGATACTTGTGCCTAGGAGGTATGTATACCAACAGACTTTATTGCAGAATTCATACCTCGCGAGGATAATGAACCCTCGAACGAGATCGAATCGGAACCAAACCCCACTCCAAAATGGACTCTCCACGTCGATGGATCCTCTAACAGTAAGCTCAATGGGCTGAGGTAGTCTTGACAGACCCAGAGGGACACACATATGAGTATGCACTGCAATTCAAGTTCAAGGCCTCAAACAACGCAGCCGAGTACAAAGGGCTGATTGCTGGCGTACAGTTAGCAAAAGAATTGGGAGTCACGAGATTGGAATTCTTTAACGATTCCCAAGTCGTAGTAAACCAAATCGGTGTTGATTACCAAGCCAAAGAACCACACTTATCTCATTACCAATCACTCGCCAAGGCTCTACTCCAGCGATACCTTACCAGCCATACAATCACTCTGATCCCCTAGGCATAGAACAACTGACAAGACCTACCCCGGATTTCACCCCGAAATCCGAAGTGGTCCTGCGGGGCCCACCTTAAAAGAAATTCTACCAAAAATTTGGCGGAACTTCCCCTAAAAGTAGGCTACCCAAAACCTGCAGGAAAACATTTACACTTCTAAATCTTCCATCCTTATTCTCCTAGAGCCACCCTGCTCCCAAGTCACAACATTCTCCAATTCACAATACACAAATCACAACTTAAATAACATTAATTCCTCAGGTGATCAGAGCAATTCTAATAGCAAGGGTAGTCAAGGAGAACCTAAATCAAAGAAAAACACGGAAGCCATGCTGTTGACTATGCCTCAACTCCAATATACGCCCGACCTCAACTAATTTCGCCTGCAAACTGGCCATTTGAAACCAAAGGGCCCAGGGGAAAGTAATTTAAAACACGTTAGAGTGAATGGACAAAAATAAACAAATAAATAAATAATTTAAAAGAAAAGAAGTTGTATTACTTTCCCACGAATTTAAAATTCGTAAAACTTCGATGCATGCAACGTTTATAAAACGTATGTCTTTAAAACTCGGAGTCTCGTGAAAACATACCAGTCCCCACTGGCTAAAAGAATCGGACTAGCCCCGCTAGACAAGTAATAAAATAAAAGGATATGGGGAAGAGATTTCACCATACGGGTAAAGGAGCCCCTTAGGCTCTACCTACCCTTGACTGCCACTCACACATAGATTGTATGAGGAGGAGAACTAATAACCTCGACTACCACTCATGTGAAGAGGAGAATAAATCACCTCGACTGCCACTCACATACACAAAGTAAGTGAGGAGGAGAATAAGCTACCTCAACTGCCACTCACAAACACAAAGTCAGTGAGGAGGAGACCTAATCGAATGACCCGAGTATGATGAGGAAAAACAATCGAAAGCCAGTAAATCCATAAAACTTCCCCAATATCTCACGAGAAAACAAATAAGTATATTCAAGTGATGTGACCCCGCACGCCAAATATTCTCAAATTCAGAACCAAACCCGGAAATTAGTACGAGCACAAATTCCTTTGGAAAAATCTCATTTCCAAAAATCTCTCAAAATCTCCAAGAAACAAACAAAGTCCAAAAATCATTAATTAGGCATTCCCAATGCCAAAACTGAAAGTCAATAAATAAATGAGAAATCCAACTCCATCGAAACTCATCTCGAAAATCTTCCAGGAACTTAAATCGGCGATTAGAAAAATACTTAATTCCGGAAATTACCTCGGAAATAAGTAATTCGTCAAATAATATTATAAATCATAATCAACCTTTGAAACTCATTATTGAAAGCAATTCCAAGAGATAAACCAAAATCAAATTCCGAAAATCAATTCATTTGCTCAAAATGTAATATGATTAATAACTAGAGCATTATTTTAAGAAATAAATGCATGCATCATTATTTAAAAACAAAAGTCCACTCACAGTACTATTCCGACGATCACGTATATGAGTTCCTTCATCGAGCAAGAGCTCGGTACGTCGCCCTGTACACAATTATATTTCCGTAAACGACAATCCGATAAAATAAATACGAACCTAAACGAAACCCGAAAATCCCTATCTCCATTACTTCTCAAATTCCACCCAAATCTCTCCCACAACACCGATTCCTCAATTTACATATTCCACAATGAAAACGAGGGAAATCCGGCCGTCGGATTTCCCACAATTCAATCACAAAACTTCGAACTTCGGAAATTCACAAACAATTCCAAACTCCTCTAAAATTCACCAAACTTCACATACAATCTCTACAACAATTATGCAATTTAATGGGCTAAAAACTGTAATTAAAACACTACCCTACATGCCTCCAGGCGCCACCCGCAGTGGCAGCGTGTGGGCCCCAGGCGCTGGCGGCAACCACCTCCGATGGCCACCAAATTTTGGCAGCACCACCTACTCAATTGACCCAGCATTTTTCACAACTACAACAAGTTCCAATTTTACCTGTAAGTGATCGAAATTGGCCGGTGAAATTTTTCCAGAAAAACTCAAGAACCCTAGAATTTGAAATCATCGATTCGACCTCCACACTGCATATCGTGGCTCAAGGATAGGGGCAAAATGATCCTTGGCAAAAACCAAACCTTCGACGCCAGTTTGGTGGCCGAAGACGGCCAGAATAGCCGAAAATCGATGGAAATCCCGATCTGCTACAGTGACCGTCCTCTTCTTCTCATTACTGCACCTTCCACAGTTCATATTAAGCTACCAAACAAACCCAGAAATGAAGAGAAGGAAGAGAGCTTTCCAACGACCATTATGCGTCAAAATCCATCGCCGGATGGAGGAGATATGGCTGGAAGAAGGTGAAGAGGTCGGAGAGGAAGAGAGAATCGGGGAGAGAGATGAGAGAGAGCTCAGTAAGTTTCCGAAAATGGAAACTTACTACAGTAACTCGTCTATTTATAGAAACTTACCACATGAACAGTAACTTTAGTATTTCACTTATAACTTTTGCATACGAACTCCGATTTTTACGTACCACATATGCACGCGCTCGGTTTAACGTCCTCTACAACTTTCATGAAGAACATTTTCTCAAATTTTGACCAAAAAAAAAAGTCAACTTTTAGGGCCACCAAAAGTATTGAAACGACAATAAAAGTGTAAGTAAAGGTCGTTTACCGTCCAAATGACTAGTAAACGGGTAAATTGAGCTACGAGACGTTACAATCTCCCCCCCTTATAAAAATTTCTTCCTCGAAATTTCAAACCGCTGAAGAGTACACATCAACCCTAAGTACACATTACGAAGAAAGGTAACACACCAATTGATTCAAAATACCACAATCTCAAAACTTATCAACTCTTCCTTAGATTCAGCTTTCCTTTTCGAAACGTCAAATCAAACAACCAACAGAAACTCTTATGATCCCCACTACAAAAGCAATGAAAACATGCTTATAATCCAAAATTATCAACGTCCAAAGTCGAATCACTTATCTTGTTGAACTATGTAGCACCATAAACTTGCAAGTACATGAATTCCGGTGTAAAAGAAAATTCATTTCAATGGTTGGCTCATATGACACCTGGTATTGACGTCACAAACCACCCTGTTAAAATTATAGCATTCGTAACTTTTCAGAAAAATCATTCGGTGAAGATTCAACCCGGTCACCAACAACATTATGATAAACACTAGAGACTCATTGCTAATCGGCAATTCCAGGACAAGTAACTTCCTTAGCTACCACAAAACAGCACTTCCTCCCTGAGTTGTTTGTGCTTAAATTTCTAATCGAATGTCATTCACGTAAAAGTCCCTTAGTTGTCAAGCATAATAAAGGTCAGCCTTGAACAAACCTATAAGTTCTTAATCATGTAGGTCATAGGGCCACTATACTTCCGCTACGCTACTCTGATACCTGCCTAAAAATCATTGATCCAGCCTTGAGATGACATTTTGAGTCGACTAGGAGAACTCATCTGATAGCTACCTTACTGGCCACACATATAACAGCTTCCTCAAAAACTTTTATAAGTACGATAATGTGGAAAACTTTTCTAAATCAAATGTGTCACAAGAAATTTACTATTTACCAATGCCTCCGATCAAAGCTGCTACTAATTCTCACAAGTTAGTACTCACTCAACTACCATGTCATGTACTACGTCCTCAGAAATCCAGTGCAAGCAAAAATTATAACTACTAACTCTACTCCAGCTCAACGAATCATATTCGGAAGAAGATGCGTCACACTCAAATTGTTCTTAGCTGAGGCTACACTTCTTTAATAGTCATAGATCTGAAGTCTAGTTGAATCCATGTCGTTCTCGTCGATCTCTATTGCCCCCAAATGTTAATCTTAATTCAGATACTCAGGTAATTCTGACTACTGAGAGCACCACAATATGAATTATCAGATACTAGACTCGAATTTGATTAGTCCAAAATAAAATAGCTTTCTTAATCAGCTAGGAAGGCACTCTCTTTTATAACTACTCCACCACCCCCAGGTAGAACGTCTCCAACCAACTGTCTGACAAAAACCTCTTGACAATTTCATTACAGATACGACATTGGGGAAAAATTTTCCCAAACCTTGTATGTACCAAATCCTTTAAGGACTACGATGTCTCCAACAACACTAGTAGATGTTCCAAATCTGATCCAAGAGTTGACCAACTAAATTAGAAACTCAATACTTGAAATGAATGATTCTCAAACTGAAACCTTGCCAGTCATTATAATTTGATCGATTCATAGAAACCCCACCGAACTCAAACATTCCAAAAGAAAGGTTTACCTCCGTTCGTGACTGAAAAACCCTATGAGCAAAGCAACCGGTAAATGGTTCGATAAGTAAGCAAAAGCGCATCGTGTTACGTGAGCGTAAGGCACCCCAAATTCTGCAGGGAAGAAAATCAACTCGTGAATTAAGAAAAAGAAATATTGAAGCAACGACGAAATCCACAAGCAGGAAAGAAATTCTTTCATAGTCCCAAAAGACTTATCGAGAAATCCATCATTGAATAGTCCCCGAACAAAAAGTCAACTTTTAGGGACACTAAAAGTACTGAAACGACAATAAAAGTGTAAGTAAAGGTCGTTTACCGTCCAAATGACTAGTAAACGGGTAAATTGAGCTACGAGACGTTACAACAACAAGGCAGACACTGTCGCCAGGCTGGCAACATTGCCATCAAACACAGATATGGGAAGCCTTGAGCTGGAAGTCTTGGATAAGTCGAGTATCCATAAGCCATTCTCAGAGATATTCTTTACGGAGAGCTAGCGCTTGCCCTCATGGATGGATCCATTCATTGATTATCTCTCCAAAGGTATCGAGCCACCGGACAGGACCATCGCCACGAGGCTCCGCAGGAGAGCAACATGATACACGGTCCGAGAAGGTAAACTGTAAAGGAAAGGAAGGTCCTTCCCCTTGTTGAAGTGTATCTCCCTAGAGGAGGGGCTGTGAGTTCTGCCATCACTGCATAGTGGAGTTTGTGGCAATCACGTGGGCGCGAGAAACCTGACATTCAAGGCATTGCGTACGGGGTACTATTGGCCCATAATCGAGCAAGACGCAAAGCGTATCGCTAGCGCTTGCCTCAAGTGCCATAAGTTCACCAACTCCTTCCTCGTACCATCAGTACCGGTCTTAAACATTATAGGCCCCTGGGCATACTACCAGTTGGGGCTAGAATTCATTGGCAAATTCCCAATAGCACCAGGACAACTAAAATTCGCCGTTGTCGCAGTGGACTACAACACCAAATGGGTCGAGGCCGAGGCCCTGGCCACGATCATGGTAGCAAAGGTGATCAACTTTCTATGGAAGAACATCTACTGCCGATTCGGAATCCCTAAAACAATCATCACTGATAACGGTGCCCAGTTCGACAACGACACACTCAGGGACTTCGTTGGCTAGTATGACAAAACAATATGATACACCTCCCCCGCGCACCCACAAACAAACCGACAAGTCGAGACAGTCAACAAGATCATCAAGTAGAACTTAAAGAAGAGGCTAGACGACGCTAAAGGCCTATGGGTAGAGAAATTACCCGAGGTACTATGGGCGATAAGGATGACCCCCACAGAAGCCAATGGTGATCCCTTTTATGCTTGTCCTTTGGCACCGAGGTAGTAATTGCAGTCGAGCAAGAGGTCTAGAACGATAGAGTTGCATGCTTTAACACCCTCACCAACTCAAAAGGGCTGAACCTCGACTCTGACCTCCTAGAAGAGCGCTGAGAGCCAGCCCACCTCCGCAATATCAACAACAAGCAATGTATCGCCAAGTACTATAACGCAAGGGTCAAGCCTCGCTTGCTCTCTATCAGGGACTAGGTGATGAAGGAGAAAATGCCAACTCCAACAGGGCTGAAGGCCACTTGGGAAGGACCATATGAGATCACTAAGGCTGTTGAACCCGCTACCTTTTACTTGAGGGGAACAGATGGTATCACTCTCCCACATCCGTGGAATGCCCAACACCTCCGCTACTATCCCAAATAGCGCACGACGCTGCCTCTTCGCTATCTCCAACTCCTATAGCCCCTCTCCATGCAAATGTAAGCACCTCCATTTCATTTAAATGTATTTTGCAACTGCCCTCGTATAGTAATGAATGACATGCCGTTGGGCAACAAATGAAATGCTCTATCATTTTCTTTACTCACACTAAACTAATGCTAACGGCTATCGGCACCCGACCCTGTAATTGGTCAAATGTATTCCCATATAGCTCTCACCATAGGCCCCATGCCAGCCACTACAATTACACGCAACAGGCATGGGCACGATGTATAGTAATCCCAACTTATTGCCTACACGTTTATTAATTTCAATGCGATATCGCTTACGATCGGTTCTGCTGATACAGCAACAACGCTGTCCCTCGCAAACCCTTGCGTTGCTGGTTGAATGTGATACATCGCCACAAACGAATCTTCAACGAATGAATGTTAATACATGATACGCCGCCACATGAACGTTTTCAATGAATGTTAACAATATGCGATACATCTCCATGAACGAATGTTCAACTAATGCATGAATGCTAACGATACGCGATACGCTGCCACATGAATGTCCTCAATGAATGAATGTTAGCAATATCGATACATCTCCACGAACGAATGTTCAACCAATGCATGAGTGTTAACGATACGCGATACGTCGTGCAAAATGATTTTGATAAATGAATGAATGTTAACGCTGAGCGATACATCGCCACAAGTGAATGAATGCCTCATGAAGTGAACGAATGTTAAACAATACGCGACACGCAGTGTTCAATGAACAAATGCCATTATCAACGATAATGAATGTCGACAATATGTGATACAATGTAACAAACAAAAACGTCAACGAGATGCCACGCTAAACGAAAGCACATTGAATGTCAAAGGTTCGCCACTCGCTCTTGCACTAAGCCCCTATATCATATTAAAGGGTTGCTGAGAGGAATGCTTCACGATAAGCATCAACAACCAAAAGCAGCGCCCACACTCGCACTCCACTACCATGAAAGGCGACACAATAAGATGTAAAACAATGAAAGGCGAGTACATAAATGAAAGGCGATAAATTTTTAATCCATAAAGGCATTCAAAGGCATTTTATTACAAAGGGCTTTGCGGCCAATAGCGATACACCATCTGATACTCCATATAAATGCGATACACAATGAAAATACGCTACATCCTAATACAAATACAATACACACCCTAGCACACGAGTGCGATACACATGCAACTATCCTCGTCACTCCTCCAACCAAGTCTGATTTTTTGGAATTAGAGGAGCTCCGGAAGAAGATCACTGAATTGGAGGATTGACGTTCCGGTCAACCTCTGGTGGGAAAGACTGGGGGGAAGCGCCACTCTCCATCATTCTTCAATTTATCGCCACCCGACCTCCATCATTGTAGCACCGCCACACCACCAGCAACCAGTGTCCCTGGAAACTCAATTTCGTAGGAGCATGATTGCTCAACCCGCCAAGGGTCGGCGACGCCGAGCCCGCATGAGATTAGGCTATAAAGCCTATTACCCAGGCCTGAGATTAAGCTATAAAGCCTATTACCTAGGCCTGAGATTAAGCTATAAAGCCCAGAATTCTGGAAAGGCAAACCTCCAAAGGGGGAGAAAAGATTTCAGAAGCAGAAGCACAATGACAAACAAAGAGAGTGCCATGTTGAAAATATGATCAACTCACCTCCCTCACTCCACCTATTTATAGGGAAAAGTCACCGCCACTAACCGTATCCAGACGACCAATCGTCACACTGCTTTAATGACCTGCAATAATGACAAGGCACCAAATCGACAAAGCAATAAATATATTCAATGCACAGGGGACTATCGCCCAAAAAATGGACACTCCAATAAATTTCCCATATTTCCAACGCAAAAAGAACATTCCAAAAAGCAGACCAATCGGTCAATGTCTCGACAAAATCTAAAGCATTTACAAGTCAAGCTAGCCTATCACTAGCACAAAAACCAACAAAAAAGCAGATACTAGGTCTCGCCCTCTGTAGTGCGCTCCTGCTCCCCTACTTGGTCTCACTTCCCCAACATTCTCTCCTGCAACTCGCCCTCGGTACCCATGTGCGCTTCCCCTTGCTCGCTTGTTACACCTCCCATATCGCGCTCGCCAGCCTAGCTCAAGACATGCTCTGTTACAATAGCTGGCTCACAGATCACAATCCCAGCACTTCACCCACCACTAGCGGCACTAGCTTGCGATCGCGCCTCTTTCTTTGCCTGCATATCGTTAACTATCTTCTCTTGATCAATCTAGCAAGCGGCGATGCCATAATGGATCGAGTGCAAGGCTCCATCCGAGAAGACTTTATTCATCTTCTCTTGAAAGGGTGCCGACCGGAGGTAGAGATCCACCACTTTGTCCACACCATCCCACTTGGCCTTCTTAAGCTTATCAACATGGGTCTCGACAGCGGTATGCAGTCAAAGGCACTCCTTGGTGAAGTCACTCATTGGCAAAGTCACGAGCCTGAGTCCGTTGCTCAGCTAACTCCTTCCTCAGCCGCTCCATCTCTGCCTCTCTCTCGCATGCCAACCTCTCCTTGCAGAGTACCAACCTGTCCCTCCAATTCCAACACACGTTCAGGGTAGGGAGCCACTCTCTCCAAGGCTGCATCGCGAAGCTCCAACTCAGCATCGCCCTCCCGGACCTGCCTCTCCAGCTCTCGCAAACGCCCCTCAGCAACGCCAACTTGAGCCATGACCTCCTCCAAGGCCTTCAAACCAACCTCGGTCCCCTGAAACTTACCGGTCAAGTCCAGGTTTACCTCCTTCAGCAGCGCAACAGCATTCTCGGCTACCTAACGATGAGACTCCTCCATTGCCAGTGATGGTCTAACTCCATCCTCCTCGTAATCCCATCGTCAATCGCCCACCTCATCTCCTCGCGCTCCACTTGGCCTCGATCTAATGCGTTCTGCAACTCGCGTGCTCTTTCTCTCTTGGAATTCAGCTCACCCTGCAGCCGGGCTATCTCTCGATCAAAATGCACAAGCAACTCAGCCACGGCTTGATAATTCATGTTACAGCCTACATTACACACCACCGAATTAGAACGTTCACAAATGACAAGGGCAATGAAAGCATGTAAATAGGTCATGATACATACCCTCATTAACCTCTCCTGTGCGTCCCGATACCCAACGTGAGGATCCTCAGCATTCACACGGCTGCGATCCCAATGACAATTTCACAAATCAGCAACCATGTGCAGAATAGCTCTATCTGTGATCCCAATTTCACCAAGGGTGCCTGCGAGATCCCCCGCAACCTCAACAAGAGAACCCCGAGAGCCTCCACTTGTGGATCTCGAGCGCACCACACCATCAACTTGAGACCTCTTGCCCCCGTGAGTGTCGATACTAACACCCACTGGGGGTCTCTCAAGGCGAAGCTACGATGCAGTCCTCTTCCTCGGCCCAACTCCATCGGTGCGGGCGTAGGTATCCGACATATGGATCCCATCCACCTCACTAGCCTGGACATGGGTCTTTGTCTTGGCAACCTGGGTACCCTTAATATCACCTTCCCCAGACTAGGGCTGCCCTTCAGAAGCCTCAATAGTCGGAACTACATCCCCAACAGCCTGGCTGGTCACCTCCGCTTCCCCGTTGTCAACAGTAATGACCTCTCGCGCATATTGTCACCAAGGACAGCGTCTAGCTGTTCTAACAGGGCATCCTGTACTAGGTGAATAGTGTTCTAAGACTCCGCCTGGGTGACCGCATAGGCGACGCCTAGGCGTTGAGTGGTGGGTGTCTGCCGTGACTAACCCCAAATCGCTGAGGAGTCGGCTTAGGTTTTAGGCGGGCGATTAGTCGATGTGGGCGGGCAATTAGTCGGCCTAGTCGTCTGGGCTGGCTGGTCTGAGTGGACGCCGTTCCTTGAAAGACTGCAGATCTAGAACACCCAAAACTGAGAATGAGTCAAAAATCCAAACTTTAATACATATTTTGATTTCAATTATGTTTCAGGCCAAAATTTTAGTTGTAAAGGAACTTAAAGTTTGAATCTTTAAGGATCTAACTGCACTTACATAAGCATTTGCCAAGCATAATTCGCTATAATGGGCCACGCTCATACTACGGCCAGCGGTACTAACAACCATCAGAGAAGAGAAGACCGCCTAGTGCAGTCTCCCTCTGATGCCCTCTGTCTTTCATTTGACAAATAGCGGAGGCTGCCAAAGCATCCCAAGTAGTGGTCTGCCCATCGGACCAACGTTAACCAAGATTTGGCTACCGCTGAATCTCAAACATTAACATTGGCGCCGTCTGTGGGAATCCTTGAGCAAAAGGTCATCCCGCCACAACCATCATGACTAATGGTAGCGGGGGAAACGCTGAAGAGCAAGCGGACCAACCCGCCAACCCCCAACCCAGCGACTAACGTCAACCCAGCAGTCAACGTTAACCGTGCACTATTCAACACTCCGGTCAACCCAGACATGGAGGCACTGGCAACGCCCCAGATCCCACGAACTCAAACTATAGCGTAGGCTCAGCCGGGCAGCAATGGCCAGCCGAGTCAGGACCTCGCCACTATGTATAAGCTGGCGCTGGCGGATCTCCACAAGGCAAACAGGGAGCGCGAACAGGAGGGTAGAGAGAAGGCCGAGGCCCAAAAGCAAGTGGCCACTCTAATGGCAAGGTTCAACGAACTAAAAAGGGCGCTGGAAGCAAACGCTAACCCAGCACAGAGCGAGCAGTTGCAGAGTACCAGGCGTAGTCGGCCCAGTGCTAGAGGATTGGTGCCCGCACCAATCATTCAGACTCAAGTACCGTTGAACCCCCTGAATTATTGGGAATGGACCCACCACCCTTACCGCGGTTGAAGATGGAGTAGTAGGTGGAATCGCAACCACGCACCAACCGCTCTGCAACCAGAGCAAGAACTGAAGGCAATATGCCTGCCCCCAGGCGGGAGCCGGCACAGCGAAACATCCAAACTGGGCCCGCTGGTGACGCAACCACCCTAATCCTCGAAAGAATGCAGCAACTGGAGCAAAGGCTCATCTGGGTGGAGGTAGGTACCCCAGCGCCAACTCAAAACCCATTATTTGTGTCACGGCTTAGGCCGTTCACAGCGAGGATCCTACATGATGTCAAACCAGCGCACGCTAAGACGCCAAAGATGAGCAATACAGCAAGCTGATTGACCCCTTCAAGAAGGTCACCAACAATAAGGGATTTAATGATGCCACCCTTTGCCACTTATTCAGTGAGAAATTGGATAGCGAGGCCATGAGCTGGTTCATCAAATGCCCACTGGGCTCCATAGACTCCTTCCATGCACTATCAAACACCTTCTTATCATGGTTCATCCTGCTGGCCGCTAGACATCACAACACAAACCAGCTGTTCAATGTCAAGCAGGGTGCAGAGGAAACACTAAAGGCATTCGTTACTAGGTGGAGAGAGGCGGCATCTCGGTGCCACGACCTTGACAAAATAATGGCATTACCAACCTTTAAGCAAGGACTTCTAAATGGGCCATTTCTCTATCATCTCAACTACAACCATCCAAATGCCTCATATGACCATGTGATGAGCGACGTCGTCCTCGCCGCACAAGCAGAATTCATCACATATGGAGAAACCCTGCCACCTCCGCCAACGTCGGCAAAGCCCAGTCAACCTTCCGCCAGCCAGTAGGAAACCGCTGGCAAACTTTTTGCTTCACTCCCAACTGATAAAAAGAGAGAGTGGCACCAAGGCAACTACCCGAAACAAACGGCAAAAGGATCAATAGTACCATAAGGGCAACCGCTCATTCTAAGGAGATAACCGTAATAAACAGACGGAATCCTCCCAGCGGTACGCTGTTTTCACGATCCTCACGGCCTTTTATGAAGAAATATATGATCAATGCAAGGATCAAATCCTGCCGCCACCCCCAAGAAAGTACCCAAGGGTGGGAAAACCAAGAAACACCGACAAGTGGTGCAAATACCACGAGGACAGCGGTCACAACACCAATAACTGCAATGCTCTCAAAACAGCAGTCGAGACTTTGTATCGTGATGGTAAGTTGGAACAGTTTAAAGTGCGGCAACTGCCACCAGTGGTCTCCAACATCAAACCAATGGGCTGTATCAACACCATCGACGACGGTGCTCCTATCACCAACATGTCTCATAAAGCAAGGAAGCGCTATGCACGCGCTAACCACCCAAGCAAGTTTGCAACATCCGCTATGAGAGGTCTGCCAAACTCCCTAGGTCTGGTTGGGAACCCATTACCTTCTCTAAAGAAGAGGAACACAGAGTACTTCTCCCCTACGATGATCCATTCTTGATCGACGCCATGCTAAATAAGTGGTCTGTGGGAAGGGTCCTTGTCAACGTCATCCTCAATGGCTGTTATAACCAACTCCAGCAGAACAGAAAACTACTCCAGGATCACGAGCCCCTTCTCAGCTTCTCCAGCGACATCACACAGCCACTAGGTTCTAACTACATGCGCCTCACCATCGGTGCCAGCCCATGCACAATGGAGATACATATAGAATTCATTATTGTCGACTGCTTCAGCTCATATAACGCCATCATCGGTCGACCAGCGCTCAACAAGCTAAACTGCATCATCGCCGGATATATGCTTCTTATAAAGTTTCCTACAGCTGGCACGAGAATGATATTCAACTACTGTGGCACGTTCAACACGCCGCCATGAGATCCTAACGGTGGTAAACCATGTGCCTTTGATGGATGTAATTAAAGACCCTAGAGACGGCGAGGAGAAATATGTAAAGAAGGAACCCGTCAACCTAGAAACATCATTATAGGTTATCAACATCTCTGACAAGCACCCTGAGCAAACGGTCCGCATTGGCTCTCAGCTAGCCCCAGAGATAGCTGAGGAACTCACGCGGTTTCTGCGAGATAACGCCGTCGTCTTTGCATGGTCTTAGCTGACATGCCAGGCATCTCCCCCAAGTACATTATGCACAAGTTGAGCATTAAACCATTTTTTACCCCATAAAGCAGAAAAGAAGGGCCTTTGACAAAGAGAGGTATCGAGCAATCAAAAAAGAGGTCACAATGCTACAGGGCATTAGACTCATTCGCCAAGTCAACTATCCCCAATGGATTTCTAACTTGATCATGGTGAAAAGGCCAAGCGGCAAGTGGCGGATGTGCGTAGATTTCAAAGGTCTCAACAAGGAATGCCCCAAGGATAGTTTCCCACTTCCCCGCATTGATCAACTGGTCGATGTAACAGCAGGGCATGAGCTGCTCAGCATGATGGATGCCTTCTCCGGGTATAATCAGATTAAGATGCACCCCGACGACCAAGAATGCACCACCACTACTACAAAAAGTTAATCACACCATACTAATCACACAACGGAACATAAATCATCCGTTGTGTGTTTAAGTAAGCTTTTTTACACAACGGTACGTGTTATATTCTGTTGTGTGAATGTCAACAAAGTGAAATTTTTTTTATCAGAACTACATTGGACAACGGAAATGAAGTAATGTCTGTCGTCTGAGTCTTACAAAATTTAGCGGCATATTTTCCCTCCCAGAACGAGCTCACCAAAATCAAATTTGAACCATCACACAATAGCTTTTTGTTATCTGTTGTATAACAAAGTGTTGTATGAACTTTGAGAAATCTTACTAGGTGCACCTAGTGCAAGATGGACAAATTTGTACAACAGATTGTCATGGTTCTGATGTCTGAGCATGAAAACAACTTACATAGCGCGGAAAATTTTCAATTTGATGAAATCTATGTAGGCACAGGCGGCAAATTTTCCCTCCCAACGTGCTTTTCATCGTACACTCACACAACAGTGCTTTATTTATCTGTTGTTAGAGAAACATGAGACAAATTGAAGTCTCCCACCAAACATCTTAATTGAAACCTTTACTCCCACCAAACCCGATAAGTGCTCTTACTCCTTGCAAAACAGCCCCGTTTACTCCCTCCAACCAGCAACCCATATACTCGAAATCAGACCCTAGCCCCTCTCTCTCGCTGTGCCCCCCCTCTCATTTCACTCCTCGCTCTTTGCGATTCTCTAAGTCGTCGAGCTCTCTCAATCGTTAAACCACCCCCCCACTCCTTCTCTCCTCTGCGAAATACCTCTCTCTCGTGAAAGCTCTCTCAATCTCTCAATCTGAAACCATGACCTTGATCTCAATCCATTGCATAAAACCATGGCCTTCGTCGTTTCAGCTGTCACACAAGAAATCCCCGAACTCTCCCGTCATTTCATCCTAATTCTCCGATTTATTCGACGGATGCAGGATGGCCATGGAGATGGTATCGACTTTAGGAGAGTCGAGGTCAACGATGAATTTGTTCAAATTGCAGACTAAGAAATGGTGATTTTCTAAGAAAAGTTGTCCTCTCAGTCCTCTCTCGACACTCTCAGTCCTCCCTCTCTCAATTCTCTCTCATAAACCCTAAAGCGGCCGATTTGGACCTCTCGCTCGCAGACAAAAGGTTTGTTTATAGAAATTGAAAGGTTCTGGGTTCTGGGTTTGTCATTGGGTTTAGTGTTCTTGGTTTATCATTGGGTTCTGCACCTACATCTCTATGATTGGGGGTTACCAGGGTTGTCTTGACTTAAGATTTAGGATTTGTCCCAACTTTTATTTGGATTTGGGGGTTATCAAATGTTTCTACATTTAGTGTTTGGATTGATTTTTTTTAGATGGTTATATATTGTTTGGATTTCTATTGAATTGTGTGTTGTGAATTTCAGAATGCTGGGCAAAGCAATCAATGGCCGCCTTGCTTGTGTGGGTGGATTGTATTGCTTGGTAAATGCTTAATCATTTCTGCTTCTAAGAGAATGAAGAAGGCTGGATTGGTCGAAAAAAATATGGTGAGCTGGAAATATGTTTCTAGATTGCAGTACTGCCCATAGCCCAGTAGCTTCGCCGGCACATGGAAGGAAGCTCTTCACAGGGGTAAGGCAAAATTACACTTCTATTTTGTGTCAAAATTACCTTATGGTGTGCCAAAGGTTGCTTACCTTATAGTACTATCTTACTCTCCAAATTTGATTTGGATGTTAAATTATGGTAATAGCTATGATAGAATGAAGCCCGTATTGATTTTGTTCCAACTTTTTCACACAAGCACAATCAACTTTTTGGTCAAATTCTGGGCTTTGATATGCATAGGAATCAAATTTTTGGGTCATGTATTCTCTTTGCTTTGATCTAATGGATGATAAATTTAGCTTTAGGGTTAGGGTTTATGTATGACATCGATTTCCAATATTGGTTTCCAGTTTTTGCAATTAGCTTAAACTAATTGAATGTAGGATTTTGATTGGGTTTGCACATTGTTTCTACTGAAGAATACGGAATGGGAACTAACTGTGGATCATGATGGGCAGAGAGAGACAGAGAGAAAGGGACACAAGCATGTATAGTGGTTCACCTTGCTCTTGAGGCAAGGCTACGTCCACTTAGAGATTCCACTAGTAGTGAGGCCAAGTAGCCTTTGTAGTGATACAAGTATAGGGATCATAAATCCATCCCTTCTAAGAAGGGGAGGACTTCCCTTTATAGCTAAGGGAAGTCCCACTCTATTCTATATTTCTAATGTGGGATACAATGGACATATTTACTTCTCTTGAAGCCCCTTGAAGATCATGGGAGGGTGGCCTCCCTATGAGGTACCGGCCGACCTCTACCATAGCGAGGTAGCTCGGGTGTCGGACTACCGGATGTATGTTGTAGGAGGCACCTACCATGTCATGGGGACCACGTACGATGTCGTTGCTTATGCTTGGCGGTATGTGATATAGGTGGTATGTACAAGTCCCCCAAGTCTCCGAGTAAGAGGCGCTTCTTGGTTGGGGAGTTTAAATGTGATGCCGCCAAGTATGAGTGATGACCTTGTTGAACGCCATACCCATACTAGTCCCCCAACTCCGTAAGTAAGAAGGGACTCTACGGGTATGTTGGTGCCCCGGGACTCTCATGAAGCTAGTACCTGCAAATAAGATGGGAGTGCACAAAAAAGCATATTGATTGCGCTAGGGCATTCGAAGTGACATTTGAGTCAAATGCATCAAGGGGCATGAAAGTTTATGAGATGCATGATACAAAGATGTGTGATGAACACGGTAAGACATAATGATAAGTAAGTGTTGTATGTACGTGATGCACATGTGTTAGGACCGGGAGTGTGGTTACTCGCCGAGTCCCCCAAGTCACGTAGTAAAACAGGAATTTGGATTTAGGTTACGTTCGACGAAGCCGGTAAGGCTGAGAATGAAGCTCCGGTATCGAAGTAACCATTGGCAATACTAGCGAGACTATGGCGTGACCATGATAGTCCCCGAAGGGTAGGTTAGAGGAAGGAACGCTAACTTACTTAACCCGAACATATAAGCCATAACCCGATTGTTTGGCTTATGTGTAACAGGAACGTAAGAGTTGAGCTCGCTCATGTTGAGCAGGTGTGAGTTTTGTCCTATGGTCTTATTAATGGGATGTAAAAGAAATTTAATTATTGCGATCAACAATAGGTGAAAAATTTCAATACTTCCATTAATAGACCATAGCACGAAAAGTATAAACGTGAAGCCCGAAGATAGTCCCGGTCGGGTATTATCTCCACTTGTGATAAGTGGTATGAATAAGTCCCCCAAGTGTACAGAACGCTCGGGAGGTGAGATGACTCAGAAGCAAGGGACTGGACCTTGGCTTACCCCGCCTTCGGTACTAAGTGGGGTTTTCTGAGGGCTTGAGCTTATGGTACCTGTTGGGTAGAATGAGGATTTGGGTCTCTGATACCCAGAAGGGTAGATTGAGGACTTGAGCCTCTGATACCCGGAAGGGTAGATTGAGGACTTTGAGCCTCTAGTACCCGGAAGGGTAAGACTTGAGCCTCTGATGCCCGGAAGGGTAGATTGAGGACTTTGAGCCTCTGGTACTCGGAAGGGTAGATTGAGGACTTTGAACCTCTGATACCCGGAAGGGTAGATTAAGGACTTTGTGCCTCGTAACCCCGTGGGGTTTGAGCCTTTGATACCCGGAAGGGTAGAATGAGGACTTGAGTCTTTGGTACCCGATAGGGTAGAATGAGGACTTGAGCCTCCGGTACCCGATGGGGTAGAATGAGGACTTGAGCCTCTGATGCCCGATGGGGTAGGATGAGGACTTGAGACTCCGGTACCCGATGGGGTGATTGATCCAATGATCCTGGTGGGGTGAGAGACTGGCGTCTTGTACCCGATAGAGTATTTTTGGCCTTGGGCCTCCGGTACCTGATGAGGGTGTTTGGCCTTGGGCCTCCGGTACCCGATGAGGGTTGGGCTGACTTGTATACCTAGTGGAGTAGATAGGCTCGGGGCCTTATGTACCCGATGAGGTGAGTGAGCCCGTGATCCCGGTGGGATTGATGAGGGCTTGGGCCTTCTTAACCCAATGGGGTTGAATGAGGGCCGGTAGGCCTCCTTTACCCTGTGGCGTGGCCCCGGGTAGAATTATGATTTGGGCCATGTAACCCAGTAAGGGTATTCGGTAGCCTTGGGCTCCGGTACCCGGTGGCGTGGCCCCGGGCAGAATATGTAATGGCATTGGCCTCGTAACCCCGCTGGGGTACCTCGCCGATTGGAGAGGATTTTGTAAGGACATGACCTTGGCTTACCCCTTGGGGGTATCGCGCTCGGAGTGAGGATTTTAAGTGCCGCATGTTGCCTTTATTCTAGTGTGTCACATGTATATATGTAGCAATTTTATTTGGTTTACAATTAAATTGAAGCATGACATTATAAATAGGCACAATGAATATGCTATTGAAAGTATCACATTTTGTAAGCATGCTTAGATTATAGAAATCGTTATTTGAAGCATGTAAAGCATTGCATTAGCTCAAATTTAAAAGAGTGTAAAATAAAACTTATCTTTTGCCGATTGGACAAGTTGAAAATTGTGTAGAAATTGGGGTTATCCAAATATGAGCTGTTTATGTCTTGAAGAGTGGCATCACATTAGAGTGTGTAAGTGATATATCCGATTCGAGTGATCGAAGCTCCTCAAAACAGATCATAGACGTTAGCCCCACGGTGACTAGTATAAATATATATTATTGTGAGTAACATAAAGTTTGGGGGCTGCATATGCATGATATTTTGCTATAGCCTCTAATCAATTAATGTGATCATGACATATTATACAATATACTAAAGGCCGGTTATTGTTACTACTGTTCATAAGAGATGGAAAGGACGGTTTTACCCTCATTTTAATTTGTGTTACGGGTCTGCCACTGACCTTGCTATTTCGTCTACTTCCGCCGGTTTCGTCTTCCTTCTCCAGCCGTATAGCCTATAGTGGGAGGGAGGTAGGCAGAGGAAGCGAATGAAAGGGATTCTTTACTGAACGAAAGGGATATCAAACCGATTCTGGAAGAGTATTGGCCCGCGTCTGAGGATCTTATTTAGAAATCGAAGGTTTGGAATTCTTTCTTCGTTCGTCCGAGGATCTTATTCAGGTTTCTTACCCGAGTTTTTCTCTATGGCTTGATTAAGGCATGTGGAAATTTTTCTTTGGTAGCCTCTGTGTTTTATGCAATAGGAGGGACTGTGGTGCTCTGATTTGTGGTTTTGGTGGGTTTGGCGAGAGTGAGGATCGCAGATTTGGAGATTTTCTTCTGCTTTTGTTTTTGTTAGTTGGCTTTTTTGTTGTTGTTGTTCGTTTTGAATTGTTATGGGATTTTGTTTGTCTTCGGGTTTGAGATTTGGGTGATTGATTGGAAAGGTTTCAAGGTTTTTTTTTCTCATGTTTAGTGATTTGAAAATTTTCGTTAGATGGTGGCTTGCTTGATTTTGATGTTGCTGTGTCGAGATCGAGTTCCGGTGTTTCGTACGATCAGCACTTGCCATCGTCGTGGTTGAAGAGTAGTTGGGGGGTTTCTGCCATCGTCTTCCAGAAGCTTAAAAATATCGTAAAGGCTTTACTGAGCCATCGAAGATTACCTGCAAGAGGCTTCATCGTCTATGTCTCTCTTGAACCAGCTCTCAATAGCGGCGTTTTCGGCACAAAATTGTCAGTCTTGCCTTTGGCCTCTGTATGTCTTCCGTTTCTTCCATTTTGATCCATTTAATCGTCTGGGTTTCCTTTTTCTTGGTGATCTTTGATGTAATTTCTATGAATTTGAGTCGGTCAACTTATACTTGGACACCACTATTCAATTCTGTACTTATGTGTGTGAGGCGTGTGTTTTGACTGATTTCCTTCGATAAAGAAAATCCAATTCCAACCAACGGTTCTTCGCTTCCGGTAGCGATCTGGTTCGGAACCTGTTGGCTTAGAGAGATCTTTGTTTGCCTAACACACAGAGAAAGATTTTCCTATTGTTTTCAATTATGAGAATGATTTAACAAAAGATTTGCTAATTTTGTAAATTGAAAAAGACTTTACATATCTTTTATATTTGATTCGCAGATGACTAACTGATAAATTTACTGTGTGCATTTGCAGCTATACTCAAAACACTGAATCAGTTTTTGTCATCAGAACCAACCAACTCGGTAATTTTCTCACTTTTTTGATACATGTACAAACTGGTTATTTAGATAGAGATATGATATCAAAATGATTGAATTGAATACACAATTCTTGCATTATGTATACCTGTAATTGTAATTATGTATACCTATAATTTGGCTTTATGTATTTATTTTTTTGAAACAAAATTTGGCTTTGTTTTGTAGTTTATGTTTTGGATATCATTTAATGTAAATCGGTAGGTTGTGCATATTGAAGTAGCTCCGAGAACCAAACTTTTTTGACACTCAAAGAGGGAGAGGTTGGACCGGAAACAAATAGAAGAGGTTTGGCTTTTAGTCTCATTCATCTTTGCAGAAAATAGAAGAAGGCTTGCTATTGTTCAGTTTATTCTTCTGAGGTATAGTTGGTAAATTTGGAATTTTTGTTTCAAATAGGTGTTCTTTTTTATTTACATATGTGCGATTCAGTATGATTTAAGTATTGTGATTAAGTGTTTGACTTTGCACAGATATACCTTATTAATTGTTATTTACATGTGTGAACTGATTTCATGTTCTAAACAGTGTGCTGGATACGTATTCCTATTTGAGATTTCGATTTGTATATATTTGGTGTTGTATAATGAAAGTGATGTTTGGGAATTAGTTTGGATTTGATAATGGAATTGTTTAGATGCTGTTTATTGAATGTTTGAGTTCAATAATGGAGTGAGAATGAAACAAGAATCATAGCAAAGAAAGTTTGACCAAATTAGCATTGAGCCTTTAAATGCTTTCATTCTTTGTGTAAATAATTGTTTCTTTTCTTTTCTGAAGCTTATATTCAATAATGGTTTTAGGTTTTGTGTATTTGTTTTATTTTGTTTAGATGTTGTTTTTAGGGTTCTATATATATACCGAGCAGAAGATTGTCTCAGGGCTTTAGTTTGTGCTTTTTCATTCATATTGATATAAAGATTTGTAATTTTGTGCATAAAGTTATAAACTTATGTTTAGTTTTAAATTTTGAAATAAGTTTGTATGATATTTTTGCAGTTTGAAAATCATTATGTCAGTTAAAGTGATACTAAGTTGTAATCATAATCTAATTGCTTTTGTGTTAAGAACCCTATCTATGACAGCTGATTTATAGAGCAATTAAAATAAGAAAAAACCTGCAGCACATGAATCAGATAATCATTCAATATTTACAAATCGAGAAATTCATATTTATAAACACATCGACAATAAAAATACCCGCAGCAAAGCGCGGGCTATCTGTCTAGTAAATTACATAAAGCAATTGATGGATGTGTAGTATTGGCAGAGATGTGATACATATAGTGTTATAGGCGTGCTATATTTGATAAGATCATGCTCAATATTTTGTATGACAAAATCAGAGGATGGCTTAGGTTCCTGGAACCTAAATGGACTTGCTGCAATAAAGTAACATTTTATTATATGATTGGGAGACATGTATAAAACAGACGCAGCAGGTCTATATATGAGTCTTTATGAGACATGGATGGTCATATATGCAGTATTGTATAGGAAATGACAGGCATGTGCTATAAATTTGCAGGGCACGTGTAACCCTAATTGCATGTATACCTAATTGATTGATACGTGGTACTAATTGAACAGACCATGTGTACAGTGAAGACATGGGATTGCTTGAAATTTCAATCTAATTAATGTATGTACGACAACTTAGCTTTGCATGGAGGGGTTGTTCACCGCTGTGTGTTGCCCGGTGTCTAGAGAAGATTGATGGGTAAATCAAAGACACCTCCCTTCCTATTAGACTACCTCGGAGGAGATAGCTGGTGCCGAAGAAGAAAACAAAGCTAAATTCTCAATGGAGAGTTCGACTACCCACAGCCCGTAACTGTGACCGAGACGATGATGATCCCGGTGGGGAAGAAGTCAAAAGAGTTCCCGGAAGTGTGGAAGTACCCAAAGTGCCGGAAAGAGGGTTCCTTGACCGGGGTCGTGTTCGAAACTGCTCAAGGATTATATTGCCGGTTTTAATGTGCATGGGTGCATGCATGCAATAGGTGTTGTCGTGTTGATATGAAACAAATGGGGTGTCTATCAAAGAGTATATTTGTGCATGTGTCAAATATATATCATGCTGCCAATAGTAATGAGCATAACATGTGTGCGTGTCAACTTTGTCTTGGGTGATTATATGCAAGGCCCATATTTAATATGATATATAGAAAAGTAAGGAAGACAACTTCTTATCTTCAGGAAGTGGTTTGACTTGCTGTTTCGAGACTTCCATTCACATGAAGGTGCCCGGGGAAGAGAGTGCAAGCTGCATCTGAGGCGATATCTGTTCGAAAGCTACTGGAGGCTACCGGTGAGCCTGCCGGGATTGTCGCTAGGAGGAAAGTGATGCCACCAGGAGGTAGGAGCTGCTGCTGTGATGAGGCACCGCGGAAGGTGCTGCTGTGATGAGGCACCGGATGGAGCTGCTGTGATGAGGCACCAGATGGAGCTGCTGTGATGAGACACCCGAAGGAGCTGCTGTGATGAAGCATCGATAGGAGCTACCGCGACCTCACCGAGAGCTGGGGAAGGTTGGGTGTCCAAACTGGTTCTCCGGGTGCCGAGAGTTTTTTTTTTTTTTAACTGACCTTTCCTGGTACTCGGAGAGCTGGTGCCCGGACGACTATGAGCTGGTGCCCGTAAGAGAGACTGATTTGTTGGTACAGGTGATAGTAAGGAAGCCAGCGAGAGTTCCCGGCGAAGGGAGAGAATCCAGCAGGTCCCGGACAGGTGTGTGACTACCCGAGGTGACACATATGACGACATCGTGTTCAAAATTATTTGGAGCCTCGGTTGAGTCGAGATCCTGCGTTGGCGCGTTACCGGACAGGTTGTTGACTCAGTGGGTTTGCAGGTTGGATCCCGGAGCTGTCGACGGTGCCTAGGAATCCAGCGAGTTTGAGTGAAGGTCACGGAAGCAGAAATGTTGATGACCGGGTACCGGGTTAGGCTGCCGGTTACCAAGTAGTGCTGGAAGTCGAGGTTTTTGGTGATGAGAATCCGGGAGGAGGCATGGGTGCCGGCCAGGTTACGGGTACCTGGCTCTCAATCATGATATTACAAGGCTAGTAGGCCCCGGGTGTGATCAGGTAGTGCAGGATGCTAGATGCTATGGGTCTAAGTTGTTTAGCAGGGGCCTGGAAGAGATGAACCTGATCCAAGTAGACATCATCATCTCCGTGACGAGTTGAATGGACCATGATTTTTGGACTTGTCGCATCTTGGTGGCTTGTGGTGTCTTGCATGGCGATGAGATGAATGCATGGACGAGCAAGTACGAGGCTTAGAGATTGTTGCTTGGTTGTATGCATGACCAAGCAAGGGAGCTGCGAGTGAGCGACACGGCCTTTTGTATCAGTTCCCGTGTACCCGCTAACTCGTGATACCCGAGGGCTCATAGTACCCGAAGAAGGGGCTTGGGAGTGGGGTTGAGAGTACGGGGTACGGGGATGTGCACGTACTTGCTGACTTGTGAGAGTCCCCCGTGCCCGCCAACTCAAGAGACTCAGAAGTGGAGCATGGGAGTGAGGTTGAGGGTACGGTGATATACATGTACCCGCTGGCTTGTGAAAGTACCGGAGGCTTAGGGGTGGACGTACCCGCTGACTCAAGTACCTCATGGTACCCGGATGGCTTGTCTTCAAGGTCGGAGGTTCATACCCAAACATAGGAACCCTCCTTCTAGCGCCAATGTTTCTATTGAAGAATACGGAACGGGAACTAACTGTAGATCATGATGGGCAGAGAGAGAGAGAGAGAAAGGGACACAAGCATGTATAGTGGTTCACCTTGCTCTTGAGGCAAGGCTACGTCCACTTAGAGATTCCACTAGTAGTGAGGCCAAGTAGCCTTTATAGTGATACAAGTATAGGGATCATAGATCCATCCCTTCTAAGAAGGGGAGGACTTCCCTTTATAGCTAAGGGAAGTCCCACTCTATTCTATATTTCCAATGTGGGATACAATGCACATATTTACTTCTCTTGAAGCCCCTTGAAGATCATGGGAGGGTGGCCTCCCTATGAGGTACCGGCCGACCTCCACCATAGCGAGGTAGCTCGGGTGTCGGACTACCGGATGTATGTTGTAGGAGGCACCTACCATGTCGTGGGGACCACGTACGATGTCGTTGCTTATGCTTGGGGAATGTAGCACTTGTCCTATATTGAGGATGTTTGAGTGTCTGCAATTTCATATTAAGCAAAGATGTTGAGTCTTTGATACTATCTTAACTGAAGTTTGTTTTTTTATTACATGGGTTTCAGTTCTTTTGAGTATAGATTGAGGGAATAGTTGTACCATCTGGGTAATCTCTATTCCAAGCTTTAGTTGTGAAAGGCTTTATCTTTACAATCTAACGCTGAAAGGGTTTATCTTTTTCCTAATTCCTAATCATCTCAATTGGCTTTTGATGCCCTACTGAATAAAACTACTTAAAGTAATCTATGCCTTCTGAGTTCAGGTTTAGTTTTTGCAGAGTTGCATGTATGCATTTTTATAGTCACTTAAGTTTAGGGGTTCTTAAGGGCTGGTTACTGTTGGTTGTTAACTGTGGTAGTCTCATTGGTACTCCTTCTGTTGTTATTGTTTCATAAGAAATTGTTGTTATCTTATTGTCACTGTTACTTTAAATCATACTTATAATCTGAGAGAAGATAATGACATTCTTATAACCTATACATACTTGTTAGTTTTATATCTGCAGGGAATTATAACCTATACATACTCATATATATCTTCCGCTTTTGCTATGACATGCGCTCAGAACTGGAGCTTGGAGCCTGAAGAGAGCAAAGCTAAAACAGTCGTATGATTACAAGCATTTCTATGCGTGTAATTATATCTAAAACACTATAAATAAGCCAATCCCCATGTCAATTAATATGTATACATACATGTACATTTGCAAGCATAATTAGCTATAATGGGCCATGCCCATTGTACGGGCTACAACCTCAGCGTCGGACCACCTCCAGATCGCCGCCGACGCGCCAAGATGGCATCAGAAGCTTCTGAAACTGGGAACTGAAGCATGTCAGTCCCACATCGAAAACTAGGAGAAGATCAAACTCTTCCTGACCTATAAAAGGTTCTCTCCTCTCTCCTCATTAATTACGCATTCAATACCTACCTACTGTTACTTTGTCAACATAAATACATTGACTAACTTAGGCATCGGAGAGTTGAAGACCACCCGGCGCGGTCTCCCTCTGACGCCCATTGTATTTTACTTGACAGGTAGCGGGAGCTTCGAGAACAACACAAGTATCGATCCGCCCACCGGATCAGTGTTAACTAAGGTCCAGCCACCGCCGGACTTTTAGACATTAACATTGGCGCCGTCTGTGGGAAGCCTTGAACAAAAGGCCATCCCACTACAATCACCATGACTAACGGTAGCTGAGCAAACGCTGAAGAGCAGGCAGAACATCCCGCCATCCCCCAACCTCCGACCTAGCGGTAGGCGTTAACCGCGCACTATTCACAACCCCGGCCAACCCCGGCGGTGAGGCAAATCCAAGCAGCAGCCGCCCGTCGGGCCAAGATCTCGTCACTATGTACGAGCTGGCACTGGCGGATCTTCATAAGGCAAACAGAGAACGTGAGGAGGAGCGCAAGGAAAAGGCTGAGGCCGAAAGATAGGTGGCTACGCTCATGACACGTTTTGAGGAACTAAAGAAGACGCTGGAGGCCACCGCCCGCCCAGCACAGAGCGAGTAGTCACGTAGCACCAGGCGTAGTCAACCCAGCACCGGCACATTGGTACCAGGGCCGGTCGTACAGACGCAGGTACCACTGAACCCACCTGAGTTGTTGGGAATGGGACCACCGCCCATACCCCAACTAATGTTAGAGCAGGAGGCAGAATCACTCCCGCACACCAACCGCTCGGAGGCTAGGGCGAGGACTGAAGGCAGTCCTCCTGTGCCGAGGCGCAGGCTGTCCCGACGGGTCATTCAAGCTGATTCCGCCGGAGATGCAACTGCCCAGATGTTGGAAAGGATGCACCAACTAGAGCAGAGATTGATCCGGGCGGAGTCGGGCGTCCCAGCGCCAACTCAGAATCCGCTCTTCGCTTCCAGACCTGGCCCCTTCAACGCTGCAATCCTGCAGGCTGTTAGACCGGCATATGCAAAAACCCCAAAGATGTCGCATTACGGCGGAATGTCTGATCCCTTCGTCCACATGGACACCTCCAAGAAGATCACCAACAACAAGGGGTTCGACGACGCTACCTTATGCCACTTGTTCAGCGAAACATTGCATGGCGAGGCAATGAACTGGTTCTTTGAGTGTCCGCCGGGGTCTGTCAGCTCGTTCCATGCTCTATCACTCGCTTTCCTCTCCCGGTTCATCTTATTGTCCGCCGGGCATCACAACACAAGTCAGCTGTTCGGCGTCAAGCAGGGGGAGGACGAATCACTGAAGGCCTTCGTCACAAGGTGACGAGCGGCAGCGTCTCAGTGCCGTGACCTAGACAATACGATGGCATCAGCGGCCTTCAGGAAGGGACTTCTCAAGGGACCGTTCCTCTATCACCTCAACTACAGTCATCCCAATGCGACGTATGACCACGTCATGGGTGAGGCGGTCATTCACGCCCAGGCAGAATTCATCACATATGGAGAAACCCCACCACCACCAGCAACTCCAACAAAGTCAACACAGCCATCCTCCAGTCACCAGGAAACCGCTAACAAGACCCCCTCAGCACCGCTAACTGACAAGAAAAGGGAGTGGCAACAGGGCCACCACCAGAACAAGCGACAGAAGGACCAGCATTACAACAAGGGAAACCGCCCAACCCATGGGGATAACCGCAACAAGCTGGCGGAGTCCTCGCAGTGGTATGCGGTATTCACGGTTCTGACGGCCTCGTATGAGAACATCTACAATCAGTGCAAGGATCAGATCCCACCACCACCCCCTCCAAAGTACCCAAAAACGGGCAAACCCAGGAACATCGGCAAGTGGTGCAAATACCACGAGGACAGCGGCCACAATACCAACAGCTGCAATGCTCTCAAAACGGCCGTTGAGACCTTGTACCGTGATGGAAAGTTGGAACAGTTCAGGGTGCGCCAACCACCACCAGTAATTACCAACGTCGAGACCTTGGGCCACATCAACACCATCGATGGCGGTTCTCCAATCACCAACATGTCTCACAGGGCAAGAAAGCACTATGCACGACTAATCATCCGAAGGAAGTCTGCAACATCCGCTACGAAAGATCCGCCAAACTCCCAAGATCAGGTTGGGAACCTATTACCTTCTCAGAGGAGAAGGAGCGCGGAGTGCTTTTACCCCATGACGACCCATTCTTGGTCGATGCCATTCTTGGCAAATTCTCGGTGGGGAGAATCTTGGAGGATAGCGGGTCCGCTGTCAACGTCATCTTCACCGGTTGCTACGGCCATCTCAAGCGGAACAAAAAATTCCTCCAGGATCACGAGCCACTGCTCAGCTTCTCCGGCGACGTCACACAGCCGCTAGGGTCGGATTACATGCGACTGGTTATTGGTACTAGTCCATGCCTGGCGGAGGTGCATACAGAATTCATTATTGTCGACTGTTTCAGTTCGTACAACGCCATCATTGGTCGACCAGCGCTTAACAAGCTCAAGTGCATGATTGCCGGGTACATGCTTCTCATGAAGTTCCCCACGCCCAACGGCACAGGCTGTGTGAGAGGAAGCCAGCGGCTGGCACGAGAATGTTATTCAACGACTATAGCGCGGTCAGCGGGCCGCCATGAAATTCTGACGGTGGGTAACGAGGCACCGCCACCAAACATCTTTGAGGATCCTAGGGATGAGGAGGAGAAATATGTAAAGAAGAAGCTGGTCAACCTGGACACGTCGTTGAAGGTTGTCTGCATCTCAGATGAGCACCCTGAACGGACAGTCCGCATAGGCGCCCAGCTAGATCCAGAGGTGGAGGCAGAACTCACTCAATTCTTACGTGATAACGCCGCCGTCTTTGCATGGTCCTATGCGGACATGCCAGGTATCCCCCCTGAAATCATCACTCATAAGCTGACCATCAAACCCTCCTTTTATCCCATCAAGCAGAAGCGGAGGGCCTTTGATGAGGAAAAATACCGGGCAATCGGAGAGGAGGTTGCCAAACTATGGGACATTGGATTCATCCGCCAAGTCATCTATCCCAAGTGGATCTCAAATTTGGTAATGGTAAAAAAGCCTAGCGGCAAGTGGCGGATGTGCGTCGACTTCAAAAATCTCAACAGGGCATGCCCAAAGGATAGTTTCCCGCTACCTCGTATCGATCAGCTAGTCAATTCAACCGCCGGACACGAGCTCCTCAGCATGATGGACGCTTTCTCCGGATACATTCAGATCAAGATGCACCCCAGCGACCAGGAATGCACCACCTTCACCACCGACAAAGGCCTCTACTGCTACAACGTCATGCCTAGACCTGAAAAACCGAAGAACCGGTCCGAACCGGCCGGTTCGGTGCGGTTCGGGTCGGTTTTCTCTCACAATTTAGTTTTTTTTTTTCGGTTCGGTTCTAATATAGTACATATTTGTTCGGTTTCGGTTCCTAACTTTACTCCTGGCCTATGATATGCACCTCAACCCAGAAAAATGTTTCTTTGCAGTCACCGCTAGTAAATTTCTCGGTTACATCGTCAGCGAGCGAGGTATCGAGGCTAACCCGGATAAGGTATAGGCCATCCTTAACCTGGCGGACCCCAAGTATAAGGTGGACGTCCAGTGCCTCCAGGGTAAGTTAACCGCCCTTTCTCGATTCATCTCTCGACTCACTGATAAGTGTGCCCCATTCTTCAAACTCCTCAAAACAACTCACAAGAAGTTCATCAACTGGAACCCAGAGTGTCAGGCGGCGTTCCAGGGCCTGAAGGAATACCTAGCGGCAGTCCCTCTCCCTTCTGTCCCTGTGCAAGGAGAAACACTATTCATATACCTAGCGGTCTCGGCATCGGCGATAAGTTGCGCCATTGTCCGGCGGGAAGGCCAAGATGAGCTCCCAGTGTTCTACGCCGGCAGAGGCATGAACGGAGCAGAAACAAGATATCCTCCCTTGGAGCAGCTAGCCCTCGCACTTATAGTTGCCGCCAGACGCCCCCGGCAATACTTCCAGGCTCACACGATCCATGTGTTAACCAATCAGCCGCTGAGGCAAGTGATGCAGAACCCTGAACACTCGGGGCGCCTCAGCAAGTGGGCCATAGAGCTCAGCAAATTCGACATAGAGTACAAGCCAAGAACCGCCATGAAGGGCCAGGCAGTGGCGGACTTCATCGCTGAACTCACCGAGCGTCAGCCGGAACCCGGTACGGAAACAGAGCCTGGAACAGAAATAGTAACCGGTGAGGAGGCAACTCCCCTACAGTCAGATTGGAACCTGCATGTGGACGGCTCCGCCAGCGCCAAGGCCAGCAGCAGCGGAGTCATCTTAACAGGACCCAGGGGACTGAACGCAGAATACGCGTTGAAATTCAACTTCAAGGCTTCAAACAACATGGCGGAGTACGAGGCACTCATCGCCGGTCTACTCCTCGCCATTGACTCAGGGGCTGACAGCGTCACTGTGAGGAGGCAACCCCCCTACAGTCGGATTGGAACCTGCATGTGGACGGCTCCGCCAGCGCCAAGGCCAGCGGCGCCAGAGTCATCTTAACAGGACCTGGGGGACTGAACGCAGAATACGCGTCGAAATTCAACTTCAAGGCTTCAAACAACATGGCGGAGTACGAGGCACTCATCGCCGGTCTACTCCTCGCCATTGACTCAGGGGCTGACAGCGTCAGCATATTCAGCGACTCTCAATTAGTCGTTAATCAGGTCAACGACAGCTTCCAGGCCAAGGACCAGCAGTTAGCGGCATATTTGGGGTACGTCAAAATGTTGCTTAAAAAGTTCTAATTTCATACCATCACATAAATCCCCAGGGAAAAGAACGCCAAGGCTGATTCACTGGCGAGACTGGCAACCGCCCAGTCACATCGGAGTCCAACGGACACAAGGGTGGAGTACCTTGACAAGCCAAGCATCACAAAGACCCTGGCGGAGATCTTCAACATTCAAGTCAACCCTAGCTGGATGGACGAGATCATTGCATATAAGCGCAGCGGAACATTACCAGAAGATAAGGTCCAGGCAAGATAGCTCAAGCGGAGAGCAACCCGCTACAACATCCAGTATGGCAAGCTTTACCGCCAGGGATTCACCCATCCCAACCTCCGCTGTCTAACCCCAGAGGAGGGAAAGGTCGTCCTAGCGGAAATCCATGGCGGAGAATGTGGAAACCACTCGGGCGCCAGATCCTTAGCCAACCGCACAATGCGACAAGGCTACTTCTGGCCCACACTTGGTGATGACGCCCGACGGACTTCGAGGTCTTGCCACAAATGCCAACAATTTGCAGATCTCCCACATGCGCCGGCGGAACCGCTGTCAATCATCATCGGCCCATGGATTCGCTCCACGTGGGGCCTTGATTTGATGGGAAAGTTCCAAACCGCCAAGGGCCAGTTCAAATACATCATTGTTGCCATCGATTACAACAGCAAGTGGGTAGAGCCGGAGCCACTGACGGCAATCACTACCGCCAAGGACATTCGATTTCTCTGGAAGAATATCTACTGCCGCTATGGTGTCCCACATACAATCATTACAGACAACGGCACACAGTTCAACAATAAGAAACTCATATCGTTCACCGCCAACTTGGGCACCAAGTTAAGTTTTGCATCCGTCGCCCATCCCCAAACAAGCAAACGGCCAGGTCGAAGCAGCGAACAAGATAATCAAGAAGCTGCTAAAAAAGAGGCTCGACGACGCCAAGGGTCTGTGGGCGGAAAAGCTTCCAGAAGTCCTATGGGCCATCCGGACAACTCCAACTACCGCCACGGGCGAAACTCCTTTTTGTATGATGTTCGGTACAGAGGCTGTCCTTCCTATTGAGGTAACTCAGCCTACCGCTAGGGTCGAAGGCTACTGCCCAGAGACCAACAGAGACGGCGTCAGCTTGGACAGGGACCTCCTAGAAGAAAAAAGACACAAGGCCCATTTGCACAACTTGCAAAACAAACAACGGGTATCGCGTTCCTACAACGCCAGAGTCAAGGCCCGGAACCTCCAACGGGGGGACTGGGTAATGAAGGAAGTCATTCCGCCACCAACAAAGCTCCGCCCAACTTGGGAAGGCCCATACAAAATTGTGGAAGTCGTTAGCCCAGGCACCTTCTATTTAATGGACAAGGACAGCGTCACATCGACCCACCCTTGGAATACCGAACACCTTCGGTATTACTACAAATAGTCAGACCGCTTCCCGCGAGCATCTTGACTTAGCTAAATTTTTGTTCAATATTTGGCTAAGGGAAGCTACCCAACGGGTACTACCCTACTTTTGTACACTGATCAGTCAGCTATCAATGAAACGAGGAATTATTCAAACCATTGTTACCAAGTCTGGCACTGAGGGCAACTGGCAACGCCAGCAATCGTCGGTGGACCTCGTCCGCTACGTGGTGCACTTGGACCAATCTTAATTCCTTTAATGTTTCATTGATGAACAAAAGAAAAATATAACTCAAAGTACTAGCACTACAAACACATCATAGCAAGCCAATTCAAATCTTTATTTCACTTCGCAACGTTCATTACAAAAGTTATGCCTCAGCGGCTACAAAAAAAGGGTAAGAAAATCTAGAGCGATCCCAGCTGGCTTCGAGGGTTGCCTTCGGCATCTTCTGCTTCAACAGGCTGCGGCACGATCATTCGACTCGCTTGATCGGACCCTCGCGCTGATGGGCTAGGAGTCTCTATGGTGCCATCCGCCCGGGTGTGCGCTGCCAGGAATCCAGCACGCGACACCTCCGACGGGGTGGGATGGGGAGTCTGCTGGGACCCTTCCGCCGGATGTGCGCCACTTTCTCTGCTGCCTAAGCTGGCACCTCCCGCGGGCGCAGGCACGACATCTGTCTCCGGCGGGGTACTCTTGGGCGGCGGCGCATCAGGCTGTGACGCTTTGGCGAAGTCGATGGTGCCCTTCCGCTTCAGCATGTCTATGTTTGCTAGGGCCCCAGCCTTCGCCGACTCGGTCATCGCCTTCTTAAACTCCGCCGACTGCTTGAATGCTTCAACGGCGGCGGCCGCAGCGGTACTCCCTTCAGCCCTCAGGCGTGCAACCTCACCCTCCAACCGCTTCACCTCGGTTATTCTACCTCTGCTAGTCGCCGCTCTACCTCTGCCAGTCTCTCCTTCGTCTCCGCCAACTCCCTCTGGAGACCTTGGATTTCCTCCCTGAGCTCCCCCTCGACCAAGCGCTGCTTTGACGCCGCCACGAACATGTCGTGCAGTCCCGCCGATATTTGACGAAACGCCGAGCTGAAGGGCGATTGGTCAATTGCCGTGGGGCGCGAGATACCTGCTAGGCCGCCGAACCCTAGCCGTTCGCATAGATCGAAGAGGAACTCCCGCTCACCATCTGTCATGAACGCCGCATACTCGGCAAACGAGTCCAGCTCACTAACGGCGGGCGCCTCTCCCTCCACCGCAACAGTTTTCGACAGAGCTTGTCGAGCCTTCTTCTGTCGGCGGGCCCCGACCACTTCCACGTCCTCCCCCTCTTCCTCGGCTGGAGAGTCAACCTGCCGACGTTTTCTCTCCAGAGCCCTTTGGTTCCCGGCGGCGGTCCTTGTCACCCTCACAGGCGGTTCCTCCCTTGGCACAATGACAGTCTCCGCCGGTTGCACCACCTCCTTTTGAGGGCCACGCCTATTTGCAGGAATCCGCTCCTTCTGCTGCCCAGCTGCAGCGCTTCCCCTCTCCCCGCTAGCCACTTGAGCCACCACCTGCACTACCGGCAGACCATCCTCACCAAGATGGGAGTGGTGCGGCATTGGCAGCACCACCGGAACCTCTGACTGGCTCAGCGCCAATGTCTCGGGGTTCACCAGCGTCTGTTGGGCCGCCAGCCCCTCGGCGTACATGCTCTCCAGAAAGTTGTCTATCTCCGCGCGGTCCATTTCTTTTTCAAAAGCGACGCGACTCAATTTGTTACCCGGTGGGATTTCTAAAAAATATATATATATATATACCAGTCAGTCCGGATCACTTATTACAAAAAAAAAAACGGTCTGGTGGAGATTTTTCACCAACAGAGCGAGTTAGCCGCTGTTCGACCAGTAACTCCCAACCGGTCAGAAGTCGGAAGTCCAGCAAATTTCGGTTCCGCCAGCAACCTCTGATCCTCGCTACGCGACACTACTCTTCGCTCGTTAGCGTATACCGCAGTCCCACTGCACAAACACAGTAATCATTAGTAAGAATACAAGTCTGTAAATACGTGAACCCGCCAACTACGTTCAGCGGAAACCGGTTACCAACCTCGGATGGGTTGGAACTCCGACTTAATCTTAAATGTCGGCCCTTCCTCGTTCGATCTGGCATGGTACTCCCAACCCTCTGTGGCGACGCAGAAGGTCCCCCGCCAGTAGGACATCGAGTCTCTTAGATTCTCGATCAGCTTAGGCGCTCCCTGACGGCGGCTCAGGTTCACTTGCCCTCTGCAACCTCGGCGCTTCACATACACCAGCTCGTAGAAGTGAAGCACTTCCGCCGCAGTAGGCCCCTCGCACCCAGACAACCGCCACAGTGAGTTCATTGCCAACATCAACCGCCACATGTTGGGGAAAATCTGACCGAAGGCAAGGCCAAATTCGCACACCAGGATTTGGAGATTTGGCACAAGCGGGAGTGTCACTCCTTGGCGGAATATCGCCTCATGAACGGCCTAAAATCCCACTGGGAGAATCGACGCCTTCTCATCCGCCATCGGCGGGCGCATCTTCACCGAGCCCGGCAACCGGAACGTCTGCTTCAGTCGAGTGACAGCAGCGGCGTTCATCCGCCCTCTCGCCTCGTCGACAGCGGTGCCATCCTGGAGGAACCACGCCGACTCAGCATTCTGCCCCGCTGCTTCTTCTTCCCCAGCGGAGCCACTGGCATTCGCGCCTAGCTTTGGCAGCAGCAGCCTCACCCGCCCTAGAGCTCTTTGGAAGCGAACCACGACCCATAGCTACTTCCCAAGGGATGATCTGTAGCGGCTCAACTTCTAGCGGTTCTGGCAGTGAGGTTCCTGCAGGGGCAGACGGACGTAACGAATCAATAAAAATCCTATCCGCCGCGTTGAACGAAACGTCAGACCCGGAATCCTCACTGCTCAAAATCTCTATGATGTTAGCCATCCTAAACCCTAAAACCCACACCAGTTAGCACAAACACAGATCTAGCCTATTCTTACATCAGTTATAGCCAAGGGCATCAAGAACAAAACCCAGAAAATGCGAAAATAGGAACAAACACACTCAACCCAGATTCGACCATCTAACAAATCCCTAAACACTAACTCTTTGCCAAACACCATAATCCAACCTCCCCCAAAATATCATTC
The DNA here is from genome assembly GCA_002564525.1 of Rosa multiflora. NCBI lineage: Eukaryota > Viridiplantae > Streptophyta > Magnoliopsida > Rosales > Rosaceae > Rosa > Rosa multiflora. Next base: position 80,195 of record BDJD01003049.1, read on the forward strand.
TACACCTCAGAACACGCCAAAGAAAAACAGGAATCATCCCAGAATGACAAAAACAACAAAACCCAGAAAATAGCAGATCCAATGAAACAGGAAATAGGGAATCCAGATACCAACATCGGTGGTGGAGCCTACGATACGATGGTGCACAGTAATCTTAGGGGGTTGCGATCGTCGTTTCTCCGGGAACGGTATCTCAAAACTCCGGCAACCTCTTTCTTCAGTCTCGGACAGGCAAAGCGAGAAGAACACGACTGTGAGTTTGAAGCTTTTACCAAAGTGTCAAATCTCGCTGGGTTTCCCCCCTTTTTATGTCAACATCAGTGCGCTCTCCGCCGTCCGCTAAAAAACGACATCACACGACAGCCGTACACGTGTCACAGATCTCCACTTACTACCCGGATTAACCGAGGCGTCGTTTCGGTTACGAAATCCATAATTACTATCATTTATGGCGAGAAGACGGCCAGGCTTAGGGGGCAAGCCTCCGCACACTAACCCCCTGCGGGTTCGACACGTGTCAACCACCACCAGACGAAGGGTCTGGTGGAAATAACCACTGGGATGACTTCACCAACCTTCCAAAGTCTCCGCTGAGCGAAACCCCGCTAGCGGAACTTCTCCCTTGTCATCTGCCAAGTGACGAAGTCTCCGCTGAGCGAAACCCCGCCAGCCGAACTTCTCCCTTGTCATCCTCCAAGTGACGAAGTCTCCGCTGAGCGAAACCCCGCCAGCAGAACTTCTCCCTTGCTATCCCGCAAGTGGGGTGTCTTCCTCTATACACCTCTGGCGGAACCCCCTTTTCATCTGGTAAAATGCGTGCTTTGTTCAACGCAATATCGTTCAGCAAAATACCTCCAGGCACGTCTACCGGACGCTGCTTCCTGCTGCATCCAGCAAGGGGATATCCGCCAAACGGCGAATCCCGAGGCCACGCCTCACTTTGACAACGACCGCCACGCGGCGTTACCGTCAGACAGTCCCTACGGGACACTGGGACTAGTCAACAGTCTACGACGGCCCTGATCAGGCACGTTGACCCCCGTCATTTGGGTGCTAAACATTGGGCTCGCTACCCAACACCCTCTGCTCCGTGCAGCTCCCCCTCAACAAACAATTTGCCGACCATCCGGAGGTCTATCTTCGCCGGGGAGTGGGGGACTCGCTGGGGGGCCCAGCAGGGGCCCACCCGAAAGGGTATAAAGCGTTTGCTCAGTAAAACCAACGGTTGACAACGCACTGACGCTAATTATGCTCTTGCAAGTATAGTGGAGGAAAACGCTTCAAACCGCCGAACAACTCCCCAACCAAGATTGCCTTCCTTGACTGGGGACTTGGGGGACTTGTACATACATGTACATTTGCAAGCATAATTAGCTATAATGGGCCATGCTCATTGTACCGCCAAAGGTACTAATTCCAACCAAAGGAATGACATGCAGACACACCGCCAGACGGGCTACAACCTCAGCGTCGGACCACCTCCAGATCACCGCCGACGCGCCGCCACGCGTCGCGCCAAGATGGCATCAGAAGCTTCTGAAACTGGGAACTGAAGCATGTCAGTCACACATCGAAAACTAGGAGAAGATCAACCTCTTCCTCACCTATAAAAGGTTCTCTCCTCTCCCCTCATTAATTACGCATTCAATACCTACCTACTGTTACTTTGTCAACATAAATACATTGACTAACTTAGGCATCGGAGAGTTGAAGACCGCCAGGCGCGGTCTCCCTCTGACGCCCATTGTATTTTACTTGACAGGTAACGACAACAACAACACAAGTATCGATCCGCCCACCGGTTCAGCGTTAACTAAGGTCCAGCTACCGCTAGACTTTTAGACATTAACATTGGCGCCGTCTGTGGGAAGCCTTGAACCTACCTACTGTTACTTTGTCAACATAAATACATTGACTAACTTAGGCATCGGAGAGTTGAAGACCGCCCGGCGTGGTCTCCCTTTGACGCCCATTGTATTTTACTTGACAGGTAGCGGGAGCTTCGAGAACAACACAAGTATCGATCCGCCCACCGGATCAGCGTTAACTAAGGTCCAGCTACCGCCGGACTTTTAGACATTAACAATATGTAATTAATTAATTTTTACTTATTTTGTAGAAAATAAGTGGAGTTGCAAGAACGAGACAATGCGACGTGAAAGTAAAGCAAATGCAGATTTTCTACTATATGATGAGAAGGTCAACATTGAGTCAACCACAAACCTAGCGATGCAAATGTGATTTGGAAAAAAAAAAGAAAAAGAAAAAGAAAAAAAAAACTGACAAGCTTAATTAACCAATAGTTTATTTAACTATTGATTAATTCAATGCTGCACGTTCGTTGGTTTAATTGCATGAGTTTGAAACCAAGGACTTAAAAATTGATATTTTCGCCGAAATATCAGCGAAATTTTCGTTTTTTTGAATTGGCGATATTATCTTCATATACCACCATTATTTCGTGCGATATTTTCGCGATATCGCGATATTTATGGAAATTTCGAATATTTGGGCGAAACTCGCGAAATTTCCTCCTTTTTCTCGTGGCCCAACTTGAATTTCCTTAATTTTCTCGTGGCCCAATAGCCCAATTGGCCAAGTCAGACTGAAAATTCGGAAAAATAGAGAGCTGACAAGCTTGGGATTCGAACCTTGGTTGTGTAGGGTGAATACAAACAACTCAACCAATGCTGCTGGAAGAAGACTTCATCATTTACCAGTATCATTTTATATATATCTTCATTAATCTCCTATGTTTTTATAATCCTTTTTTCAATAGTTTGTTTTGTTATGTTACTAATCAGAATTATTATTTTAGATACTTTGTATCCTAACAAACTATAATGATATGTATTATATTTTGTATTAAGATTATAAATATTCATTAAAGTTAAATTTCAATAAATGTATGTGACTCAATATATATTTATTCACTTTAAATTATACTAATTTATTATGTAATAATATTTGCCTAATATATATATATATATATATATCTTTGAAATAGAGTAGATTATTGATCAACTAGACATATCCTAAAGTTTAATTAAATTTTTTTATGTTTTTCTCCAAGTTTCCATAGGTTTTGTCGAAATTTTATCGATATCGATATTTTCTCGAAATTTCCTTTGAAATTTCCATTTTTTGAATGGTCAATATTTCCTCGATCATCGATATTTTAGTCATTGTTTGAAACCAAATGGTTATTAATCATGTTGCAGCATAATGGCCTCTTAATTAGACAGGGGTGGTTTAATTAAGCAAAGAAGGACCAGCAGACTATTCTTTTGATTCCAAGTGTCCTTAGGATGCAGCCAAAATCATTTTTTTTTTGCGTGCTCTCTCTCTCACCACCCACGTGTCTCTATCCTCTTCTCACTCATGAAACCAACACAGCCAGTAGCCTATATTTAATATATATATACAGCTCTCGACCTCTTCGGGAGAAAAAGAAAAAAAAAACCCAACAGTGGCCGCACCATCCACACCGAGACCACATATATATTCATTCAACCCTCTCTCTTCTCCAACAGCCGCAGACCCCAATTTTCCATTACCCTTACTCTAACACCGAACCTCCCACCTCCAACCCATTTTCTACATTTTCTTCACTATTCCACCACAAAGCTTCATCACTTCCATAAGATTCAAAGAGGAGCCCAAGCATCAAGAGCTTCATAAACATCAAATTTGGGTAAAAGTGGGAACCATAAATCAAGGCTAGCCATAATTGCTCTATAGCAATTTGTGGCTTGTTCTTGTTACTCTCTACTTCTCTTCACTTTTTTTTTCTCTTTCAATTATGTATTTTGATGTTAGTTTGGTGATGGGTAGTGAGTAGTTTTGTTGTTGGGGCCTAGGGTTGTGTGCCCTTACCCAAATCTTATGTAAAAGATGTTTAATTTAATGTAATGATGCAATTTTTTTATGATGGATGCTTATTTCAATTATTGTTGGGTTAAAATGCATGTCTAGGAGCCTAGTCAACTCTAGGGTATGTATTTTGAGCATGTCTAGGACGGAGTTAGAGGTTTGACCCCCTCTAATTCCTAAGCTAGAAACCTTCAATTTCGTATTCGAAGGGTTATAAGCATGGTGATTTACACCCGTTGCGTGAATGCGCTGGTGGGTCGTTTAGTAGTCTAATTATTCGATCTTTAGGCCTCTTGATGTGAATTAGAGACCCTTGAACCGGCTCTAATTCATGCCAAGTGAGTTCCTACGACCCTTGAACCGGAGTAGGAATACCATGAAAAGGAATTTCGGTCCTTGAGCCTTGAACCGCCTTGGATACGACTACCGCCAAAGTAGGAAATTTGCATCTACATTAGATTAGCTTCCGACACATGAGATTTGGGTGAAGGAACCTCCCTAGCACCCGACACTCTCATTATATTGTTCACACTTTTCTAGTTTAATTTCCTTGCATTTTTATTAATCGCTTTACATTTTATTACTTTTTGTTAAGTTCAAATCCACTCTCAAACATTAAATCCATCGACTCATTTGTATATACCCATCTTGAGGCTACAAGTTAGTGGCTTTGAATAGATTTGGTGTGAGCTAAGCCGAGCATTGCCAAGGCTTGGTGCCTTGATTGTTTATAGTCTTATTTTACTTTTTATTTTTCTTGTTATCTCTTGTTTCTTTGTTTAGTTGTTATTTATTTTATTTTATTTTGGCATCACTCCCCAGTCCAAAGTTGACTCTTTTTACCAATCCCACACCGAAAAGGTTTCTTCTTCTGCTTCCCTCTTAGTTCACTTAATGATAAATTGTTGGACATCAGTAAAACACTATGCCTTTACTCTTCCTCCAACTTTTCTCTAGTTATCAAAGCTTGCACATTTGGGTATCACATGGTGTATTCCATTGTTTTGATCAATTATTTTGGACCAAGTTTCGAGCACTTTGAGCTGTTTGAGAGCTCGCAATTTTAAATTAACCAAAGATGTTGAGTCTGATACTTTTTCAATTGAATTTGTTTCTTTATTACATGGGTTTTCAGTTTCTTTGAGTAGGGATTGTAAGGAATAGTTGTATTTGTCATCTGGGTAATGTCTATCTTTTTCATTGTTTTTATTCATTGCACGAAAAATCACTACTTTCTTTGTTTGAAAGTATTATTTACATGAGCTCATTTTCTGCCCTTTTCTCTTCCTTTGAAAGTATAGCTTTAATCTCTCGATTCTTTATGGGATGCAATATGTTAAATTGTAGGTTGTTTGCTCTGGGTTCTGTTGACATTTAATTACCTTTTGTTGATGGATTTTGGATCATTCATTGTCAGACTGTCCAGTGACCGAGGATATAAATTTCATCTGATCAGGTTTGCTCCATCCCCTGATCCATCACTAAGTATCGAGTTTTATGATCAAACAGAAAAGCAACAACCAGTCCTAGGGTATGTTGTTGACTCATCACAAACAGGACATGCTCATGATGTAGCATCAACAAATCCAATTGGTCCTGACTAGGAGCACAGAGTACCTCATGGTTCCATTGGTGCAGCAGCTGGTCATCGAGCCATTGCTTAGAGTAATGCTGAGTAAATTTCTGAAGCTTTGGTTCAATACTCTGCACCATAGCAGGTACATCAACTATTAGATAAATTTTTTCATTTAGTATTCGACAATTCTATAGGTTTAGTGTCCATTTGTAAATTTTTCAATTGTACGTTTTCCCTTGTATGTTGACAGGTGATGAGTTCCCTTGTAGATCAAGACGGATTGATACTCTCATATCTTAATTGATTGCTCATTTCTGGCACTATCTCTAGGTCTAAACGGTACAAACAAGAAGCTGCAAAATTTAAAGCTGAGATAGGCATTCAATGCTAGACGGTGATGGAACAAATGGAAAACTTACTTTGAAACCTATTATATACTTCCAGACATGGAGAGTTGGTACAGTTTAGTATCACAGTGCTTGATTTTTCCTATAGGTTTTGGATATTCTATTTCATATGGTTATAATCAGATCGCCCTTAATTTGTTGTTATTCTGATATGCAGGCTTTTTATTTTTTGTTCTTGAAAATTGCCTAAATTTTGCATTTGCTTACTCTGTGGTAATTAGTTATTGCAGAACCATGCTACTTTATTTAAGATTTCATGGATTGCAAAATGTTGCAACTTGTAAATTTGCAATTGCGTGAGATGGTGCTTTATTTAGCTTTGGATATATTTAGACTTTATGGGAGGGTCAATTATAGGATCCTTCATTTCTTTCAAATGCTGCATCAATGACGTATATATGCATCACCATATATAGCATGCATGAAAGGACAGATTGTACATTCTTCTTCCCAAAGATTTTCTTCCTCATATTGGTCTCTCATTTTTAACAGTGCATAATGGGTTCTGCTTTTCTTTTGATAGTGAGTGGGGAGAAGGCACTTGAACTTGGGTTACATGCTCTTGTTCTTTGATACAACATTTTGATCATAGAGCTTTTGGTGTATATCATGTGTTTTAATCTCTACAGGAGGTCTTTCCAATCAATAGCTTCTTGGCCAATCAAGACCAAACTTTGCCAAAAGTGCGAATGCAAAGTGCTCTCTCTCTTAAAAAGAAGGTAATATTAGTATATGCATCTTTGTATATATACTTTTCTTCTGCAACTGTTAAATCATTTGTGCCTAATGCAGACATTGTCAAATTTTTTCAAAAACTGAATGCAAAGTGCGAATGCAAAGTGCTCTCTCTCTTAAAAAGAAGGTAATATTAGTATATGCATCTTTGTATATATACTTTTCTTCTGCAACTGTTAAATCATTTGTGCCTAATGCAGACATTGTCAAATTTTTTCAAATATTCATGTGTAGCTAGCTAAGAATGCTCTTGTTTGGTGCATTATCTTGTTACTTGAATGTATTGATGCTTGAATAATGGTACTTGAATGATATATATGGATTAGAGTATTGTTTATATGGTAATATATTGAGCATTATTCTGGACAAACATTTATATTGATATTCTTGTTGTTGTTCAAGGTTTAGTCATACAACACAATACAAAACAATGTGTTGTATGAATGTAAAAGAGTTTAAAATTGAGGCTTCTCCTACAACAGTCACTAGTTGGTACCCAATTGATTACAGTATTCACACAACGGATAACCAAATATAATTGTTGTGTGAATTAACAACCAACAACAAAAGAAAACAAAATTCTGTTGTGTCAGATTCCTAACACACAACAGAAATAAATGATCACTGTTGTCTGAGTAATCAACAGACAAGGGAGATATTTTTACTTCAGTTGTGTGTTACTTACCTCAGAGAACAAATATTAAGTTATATCCGTTGTCTGTTAGTAGTCTCAGACAACAAATAATGAGTTATATCCGTTGTGTGTTATGAATCTCAAACAACAAAGAATGAGTTATATCCGTTGTGTGTTATGAATCTCAAACAACAAAGAATAAGTCATACTTGTTGTGTGTTATGAATCTTAGACAACGGCAAAATTTTATCTTCTGTTGTCTGAATGTGCCGATGCATCGCCGCGCATGCCATGCCAGGCACATGCTGCGCAAAACTCACACAACGGAAATAGGTATTTCTGTTGAGCAAACTATTATCACACAATGGTGAAATCACCGTTGTCTGATTTTTCAATCACACAACACTCACTTAGACCACGGTGAGCTCGGTCATCACACAACACAAATCCACTGTCGTCTGATGACCTTTTTGTAGTAGTGCACCTTCATAACCGACAAGGGCCTATACTGTTACAATGTCATGCCTTTCGGTTTGAAGAACACCAGCACAACCTACCAGCGGTTGATGAACGCCATGTTTACTGAGCATCTCGGCAAGATAATAGAGGTGTACGTGGATGACATACTGGTCAAAAGCATCAAGGCCAACGGACACGTGGCAAACCTCCTCATAATATTCGCCTTTCTCTTGGCCTACGGTATGCGCCTTAACCCAGAAAAATGTTTCTTTGGCATCACCGCCAGCAAATTCCAGGGTTACATCGTCAGTGAACGAGGCATAGAGGCTAACCCTGACAAGGTGCAAGCCATCCTTAATATGAAGACCCCGATGTGGAAGGTGCATGTTCAAAGCCTCCAGGGCAAGCTAACCACCCTTTCTCGGTTCATCTCCAAGATCACAGATAGATGTCTCCCATTTTTCAAGGTTCTGAAGCGGAACCACAAGAAGGTAATTGAGTAGACCCCAGAATGTGAGATGGCATTCCAAAATCTGAAGGAGTATTTAGCGGCAGTCCCACCTTTGCAGGGTGAGATACTGTACATATATCTAGCGGTATCCCTATTAGCGGTAAGCTGGGTCATTGTGCGTCGAGAAGGACAGGACGAGCTCCCAGTATTCTACACCAGTAAGGGCATGAACTGGACAGAGATAAGATATCCCCCCTTGAAGCAACTCGCTTTAGCCTTAATTGTTGCCGCTAGACGTCTTCGCCAATACTTCCAGGCACACACAATCCATGTCTTGACAAATCAACCGCTAAGGCATGTCAAGCATAACTCCGAGCACTTAGGACGCCTCAGCAAATGGGCTATCTAGCTTAGCGAGTTAGATATAGATTACAAGCCACGTACCACGTACCAAGATGAACTCAACCCCAGGACAGAAGAGGGCGACACTGCCATGACAAACACTGAGGAGGAAGCACCTAAGCAACAGTCAGACTGGAACCTTCACGCGGACAGCTCCGCCTGCACCAAGACTTGTGGCGCAGGCTGTTAATGCTCAAAGTCCGGCGGTAGCCGATCTTTCGTTTAACGCGGGTCCAGTGGGCGGACCGCTACTCTGAGGGTCTGATGGCCTCCGCTAGCTGTCACATGAAAGACCGGGCGTCAGAGGGAGACCGCGTTGGGCGGTCTTCACTTCTCCGATGCCTAAATCAGTCAATGTAGATAGGCAGCATAACAATAAATGAGTAGTAAATGAGTCATTAATGAGGAGAGAGGAGAGAACCTTTTACAGGTGAGTAGAAGGTTGATCTTCTTCTTGTTTTTGATGTGGGACTGATGTGCTTCGATACCCAACGTCTGGAGCTTCTGATGTTACCTTGGCATTGCACGTGGCGGCGCGTCAGCTGTGATCTGGGGGCGATCCTAGGCTCGGGCGTTAACCCGCCTGGCTGTGCCTCCGTAGGTCACCCCCATGGTGAGAGTCGATACCTCTGGCGGTATAATGAGCGTGGCTCATTATAGCTAATTATGCTTGCAAACGTACATGTAGGTACACAGGCATTATCTTGACAGGGCTAGGGGGACTAAACGTGGAGTACGCGTTGAAATTCAATTTCACAGCCTCCAACAACATGGCGGAGTATGAAGCACTCATTGCAGGCTTACTCCTTGCCATTGACTCAGGTGCTGACAACGTCAACATATTCAGCGACTCCCAGCTAGTCGTCAACCAAGTCAAAGACACCTTCCAGGCCAAAGACAAACAATTAGCGGCATACTTGGGATTCGTCAAAACACTTCTCAGGAAATTCAAATTCCACACCATCACACAGATCCCCAGAGAAAAGAACACCAAGGCAGACTCTCTGGCAAGGTTGGCAACCTCTCAACCATACCAAAGTCCAGCGGACACAAGGGTCGAATGCTTAGACAAGCCAAGCATCACAAGGACCTTAGCAGAGATTTTCAGCATTGAGATCAACTTCAGCTGGATGGATGAGATAATCGAGTACAAGCTCAATGGGACACTGCCAAAGGATAACATCGAGGCGGGACAACTCCAGCGGAGGGCAACCGGCTACAATATACAAAACGGCAAGCTTTACCGCCAATGCGACAAGGGTAACCTACGGTGTTTGACCCCCTGAAGTGAGCAAGGTCGTTCTATCAATGATACATGCTGGGGAATATGGCAATCACTCAGACGCTAGGTCATTGTCAAATCGTACAATGCGACAAGGGTACTTTTGGCCCATGCTCGGTGACGACGCCCAACAAGTCTCCAAATCTTGCCACAAGTGTCAGCAATATGCTGACCTACCTCATGCCCCAGCGGAGCCCCTCTAGATAATCATCAACCCATGGATCCACTCCACTAGGGGCCTTGACCAACTTGGCAAATTACTAACCGCTAAAGGGCTATTCAAGTATATCATTGTTGCCATCGACTATAATAGCAAGTGGATCGAAGCGGAACCGCTGATAGCAATAACCAATGCTAAGGTCACTCACTTCCTTTGGAAGAACATCTACTGCCGCTACGGCGTCCCTCATACCATCATCACAGACAACGGAACACAGCTCAACAACAAGGAGCTCATATCTTTCACCGCTAACCTGGGCACCAAGATAAGTTTTGCATCTGTTGCCCACCCCTAAACCAACGGCCTAGCAAACAAGATAATCAAGAAGTTGCTAAAAAAGAAACTCAACGACGCCAAGGGACTGTGGGTGGAGAAGCTCCCGGAAGTTCTATGGGCCATCAGATCAACCCCAATATCCGCTACAGGAGAAACACCTTTCTGTATCATGTTTGGAACTGAGAAAGGGTTGAGGGATCCTGCTCCGAGACCAACAACGAGGGTATCAACCTATACAAGGATCTCCTCGAGGAGAGGGCCGCAGGACCCACTTGCACAACTTGTAAAACAAACAGCTGGTATCGCGTTTCTACAACGCTAGAGTCAAAGCCCGGAACCTCCAACTGGGGGACTGGGTCATGAAGGAAGTCATTCCACCACCAACGGCACTCCGCCCAACTTGGGAAGGACCGTACAAAATTGTGCATGTCGCCAGCCCCAGCACCTTCTACTTAATGGATAAGGATGGCGTCACAACAACCCATCGTTGGAATACCGAACACCTTCGGTATTACTACAAATAGTCCTACCGCTACCCAAGAACATCTTGACTTAGCTAAATTTATTTCCAATATTTAGATAGGGGAAACTACCCAATAGATACAACCCTTCTTTTGAAAACGCTGATCTCTCAGCTATCAATGAAACGAGGAATTATTCAAATCATTGTCAACAAGTCTAGCACAAATGTTAACTGGCAACGCTAACACTGTTCAACATACCACGTCCGCTGCATCGTGCACTTGGAACAATTTTAATTCCTTTAATTTTTCAGTGATTAACAAAAGCTCAAGTCAAAACTCTAGCGGTATATCAACATTCAAACTACATAATCATGTAATCAGCAACAATCACACTTAGAAAATTTCAGAGATAAACAATACTTCTTATATTTAGGGTCGGGACTCCCCGCCCAAAAATATTGTCAAATTACAATACGCCTCAGAGGCAGCAAAAAAAATAAAATAAATAAAAACTACAAGGTTAGGGCTGTCTTCAGGGATTGTCAGGAGCAACAGCAACATCTTCATCGTCAACTAGTGGCTGTTGAGCTGCCAGGCGGCTAGTCTGACCGACGCCATGGGCAGTAGGGCTCTGCATCAAAATGGTGCCATCCGCCTGAGTATGGGCTGCCATGAGGTTGGCCCGAGAAACTTCAGATTGGGTAGGCACTGGAGTCCGCTGAGAAACGTCAGCCGAACCGTGATCGCTATCGCCACTACCAGAATGCACACCATCCCTCTGATCAGCGGCAGGCCCACCTGCCGACACAAACGACTGGACTGACTCACCGTCAGGCTGGGACGCTTTGACCCAGTCAATGGCACCTTTCTTATTCAGCAGCTCCAGGTTGGCGACAACACCAGTCTTCGCCGCCTTTGTCAGGGCTTGCTTATACACCACAGATTGCTTGTACGATTCCACAACGGCGGCCTCTATGCGGCTCCTCTCAGCTCCTAGCCTGGCAACCTCGCCCTTCAACTTCTTCAGCTCCGCGAACTTGGCGGCAGACTCTTGCTGAAGGATCTTAGTCCACTTACCCTTCGCCGCCAACTGGTCTTTCAACAGAACTATATCTTTCTCCAGCCAGGATACGTGGTCATTCCGCTCAAGGTCCCGCTCTATGGCGACGCTAAACTCAACATTGCTAGCTGAACTTCTCTCTTCATCTTGCAGGCGAGAGTCTCCGCTAAACGCAACACTGCTAGCGGAACTTCTCACTTCTCATCTTGCAAGCAAGGTAGTCTCCACTCAGCACAACCCCGCTCGCTGAGCTTCAAGCTAGAAGGTCCCAGTGACACTTCTTACCACTTTCTATCAGCGGAGGGACTTCCACCAACGGCGATTCCTGAGGCAACGCCTCATTATGACGACTACCGCCACGTTGTGTTGCAGTCAACCTACGTCCCTCTGGGACAAGTAAGGGGACATGTCAATAGTTTTTGATGGCCCTGATCAAGCACGTTGACCCCTGACACTCAAGTATCAAAAGTTGGGCTCACTACCTAACACCCTCTGCTCAAGTGCAGATCCCTCTCATCAAACAATATGCTGACCAAACGGAGGCCTATCTTAGCCGGGGAGTGGGGGATTCCCTGGGAGGCCTAGCAGGGGCCCACCTGAAAGAGTATAAAGCATTTTTTCAGTAAATCCATGGTTGACAAAGCATTGAAGCTAATTATGCTTTTGCAAGTCTAGCTGAAGTAACGCTTCAAAACCGCTAGGCAACTCCCCAACCAAGATTGCCTTCCTTGACTGGGGACTTGGGGAACTTGTACTTACATAAGCATTTGCCAAGCATAATTAGCTATAATGGGCCACCCTCATACTACTGCCAGCAGTACCAACAACCATCAACGGTGTGACCTATGGAAACATTGCCAGGCAGGCTAGCACCTGAGCCCCGGCTCACCCCCAGATCACCGCTGACGCGGCGCCACGCACCAAGCCAAGATAGCCTTGCTGAAACATCAGAAGCTGTGAATTGAACCATATCAGTTCCACATCGAGAACATGGAAGTGATCAGTTCTTCCCCACCTATAAAAGGTCCACTCCTCTCTCCTCATTAATTACACATTTACTACTTACCTACTGTTATTCTGTCAACATAAATACATTGACTAACTTAGGCATTGGAGAAGAGAAGACCGCCCAGTGCGGTCTCCCTCTGACGCCCTCTATATTTCATTTGACAGATAGCGGAGGCTGTCAAAGCCTCCCAAGTAGTGGTCCGCCCATCGGACCAGTGTTAATCAAGATTTGGCTACCGCTGAATCTCAGACATTAACACTAACTGACCTGTAGCAGAGTATTAGAATCAAGTCTTCAGCCTCCTTTTTAGTTTGTGGTCTGAAGGCCACCGGAATTGTGAGTATTTCGAAACGAAATTATAGTAGACGAAGTCCATTGCTCCTATCGGAGAACCGAGAGATCGAATTTGATGTGAAGGCTATGGGGGAAGGAGACGGAGAGCATGTAGAAAGCAGATTTGAGTGGCTAAGGGACACTGGCATCGGTGAATGGAAGGACTGAGTGTGGTGTTGATGAAGGATGATGAGCCCAGGGATAGAAACTAGGAGGTGCAATTCGAGAGTGAATTCACCTAGCGCGATGTTGAATGATGACATGGTTTGGAATTGTGATGTGTGGTAGTGATTAAGTGATATTTGAGTCACTGTGTTGTTTTGTCTTTTGCATGTTGTACAATTGGACTTGATCATTTCAAGCCTATATACTATTCCTTGATCATTACATTTCGACAATTGTGAAATATTGGTTCACAATATTCATATTTTGAGTATCTTGATTAATTTTAATTATATTAATTATTTTTATATTCTTATTTATATGTTAAAAAAATAAAACTAACATTAAAAAAACAAAACCGCCTAGGCAACACCTATGCTATCGCCTAACCGTCTGGGCGCTAGTCCTTTAGTTACCACCCGACTAGCTCCTAGCGATTTTTCGAACCTTATAGGCGAGCCTTGGCACTGGTATCGCTTTGGTGCCGCTCAACTTCCTCAAACAACTCCTTGACGGAGATCTCTACTTCGACCACAAGCTCTGATGGCCGGTCCATGACTCCACGCTCCACCCTTCCCGTCGAGACTCAAGGGGACTTCCTTGTACCTTCCTGAACCTCAGGGGGTTGGCGCTCCTCAACGAGTACTTGGGAGCATTGACCAGCCTCTCCCGCCTGCTCTCGAGACTGAGTAGCATCCTCAACACCTGGCTCTGGGTGGCCCTAGCCCACGTGGCCCTCAACACCCGCTTGTTCCTCGACTTATTGGTTGAGATACTCCAACACAGTATCAGGATACCTCAGGTACACCTCGTCGGGCAACAACATGTTCACCTGATGGTCGGTCACACGTACCTTATCAAGAAGTTTGACGTCAACTCACCTTGCCGTCTCCGATTCTCGCAACAACCCCTGGATAATGACATCGGTATCGACATCAGCATATGGAGCGTCACTCTTGCTAGGGGCCTCATTCGGCATATCCGCTGCAAAACAAATGTACAATGTTAGCGAGACCATAGCTAAACGAACGATAGGACATCATGAACAATGAAAGGCAACCCCTCACCCAGACACCTCCCCAACTCAAACCTCTCATATATCGAAACCCTCCACAGGCGATGGAACCCCCTCTACTCCCTGGGGAAAGTGCCTAGCACCCTCATCACACGCTTCTGCTCTAGTATAGTGAGGGTGGTCTGCTGCCTCACTAGGATACAAATACCAGCTATTAGCACACCAATGGCAAAATAAAATTGACCAAACATTAATCACAATACTCACAGATAGGCTGGAAACGAGTAGGAACCTGATGCACCATGTCCGGGTTCTACTAGCTGCCCCCAACCAGGCAAGGCCTGTCCCTCAGGTGAGCATAAATATTTGACAGAAGGTCCTCAATAATTGCGAGGCCACGTGCCCTAAAGTTAACACACCCGCTATCGCCAGTCTTCGTCGAGTATTGCATCTTAAACATGGAATTAAACTCGCCAATGCTGGGACATAGTAGCCTCCTGAGCTTCCATAACAACAATACTCCCATCAGTTGCCTCAACATGTTTGGCGATAGCTGCCCCAACGATATGTTTAGGCACGATAGCAAGTACTGCAGCTCCTCCGGTATCGAGAACGTCAGCCCACACTTGAGCTGATACTCGTAAAATCATGCTCACCCTATCTTGAGGTAGCTGAAACGCTCACCATCTCTCAGGGGGTGCAACAGTACATTGCCCAGAATGCTCCAAGTCATCCTCATGTCACCAAGCTGCTCCTTGGTCATACTCCGACCCGGCTAATCGATAGGCATCTCGCCGAGGAGCAGCTGCCCACTTGGTGAGTGCGTAATCTCCAACACTTCGACATTCTCCACATCAGCTATCTCAGGGGCCGCGACATGCTCAACCCTACTCGGGACCCCACGTGACGACCCCTCGCCACCTCTAGGAGGCGCACCCTCTCTACGCCCACGAGAACCGCATCCACCACTGCCTCGGGAAGCTCCAACAGCACCTCTGTGAGGAGCACCCTCTCCACGTCCGCGAGGAGCACCTTCGCCACCCCCACGAGACGAACCCTCTCACCTACCCTGTCCACGATGCTCCCGTGCCACACTACGAGTGACACCCAAAATTAGCCAGTTGTCTCTTATCTATCGCCTTCCAAGACTCGCCCCCTGAATTTCAAAATCTAATAGTCTCTCCTGGAGCAACAACAGGAAATCCAACTAAACCCAAAATTGACCCTCCCCAAAGCCTAACCGCACCCACAATAACCCACAGCCTACCGGCAAATCTCACCTCTGGTGAACAACCCCTCAACGCAACCTACACTACCCCACAAATGTTCCCAAACAGAAACCCAGGAAAGTCAAAAGACAGCGTACCTGTTCACTCTTTCATCCAGAAAATAGAGACAACGACGCCAACAACCCGAAATTTCGACCACCAAACGCAAGATTCAAAACTCCTCAACACTAAAGGCTCCAACTTTGCTCACTTCTTATCTCAATCTCCAATGAAAACAGAGGAACAGTAACCGCCCCCCATCTCTCTCCTCTGTTCATATATAAGGCCCTCGAGAAACAGGCACCGTTGGTCGTGCAAGGATGACGACACCAGATCTCACCACGTGTCCGCCATCCCTGAACATTGCAGAAGTCAAGCGTCGTCGCCTCGACTCTTTACCACTTCACCATTATTACATGTTACGGACTCCAGTACACCGGACTTCCCGTACACGAAAAGCGAATGACAACACCACACGTGTCACCAGGGCATAACATATGCGCCAAAAGACGCATGAAACCTACCACAGATTCGAGATAGCAACATAATGCCAAGTGCGAGTACGGTCTCCTCACCCTAGCCAAGACTCCTCTTAAGTGGAGACTTGGGGGACTGGGGGTAATGGTTGTACGGAAACCACGTGGCACGAACTCATCTTGAACTTCTGATACTTCTACGAAAGACAAACTCCCCACCCAAGAGAACTCTTGATCGAGGACTTGGGGGACTTGTTGGTATACACCTCCTAGGCACAAGTATCAGAAGCACAAGACTCATATCACCAATACAGAAGTAAGGAAAGCTCCCAACCGAGGGTTTCGATACCCCTCTAGGCGATATAGGGAACCCCGATCATCCCACACCCAAAGCAATGGAACCAAGCTTCCACAAATCTACTACATTAAGGTAATCTCCAACAACCCAAAGAGGTAACTGTTTACAATTGCTTTCCATTATCATTATTTTATAACGATACTGAATTAGGCATTGGAGAGTTGAAGACTGGTACACCCAGTCTTCCCTCTAACTTTTGTTTGTTTTACATATAAGCGAGACCGAGAGCGATAGTAGCAGACCAGACCAACCTGTGATTTTGCTGGATCTAACCCTTCCGAGACAGCTGAAACACGGATAGATAGGTTGAAAGCAACCCTAGCCTTTGGGAAAACATTGCCTGTAAAGGTCATTTCAGAACTCTAGTCTCGAATTTATGGTCAAGTATAGCAGGCTGAACTGGTTTGAAGAGTCACATTGTACACTTTCAAGTTCTTCAAGCATGACAACTGGCATTCATGTTGCTTCTGCTGTTTCGGTAGTAGAATTATGAGGTTGTTGTTGGTCTCGGCAATAGAATTATGTGGCAATTTCTTTACATTCATGAAGAGAGAGATATGGAGCATTCACATCTGTAAATCTCATTTTATTGGTCTAGGCCTTTTTGTCTTATGCTATGGGGATTTATGTATTAGTAGTATGTATCTTAGAGATGCTTTGTGAATATACATGGGTGATTAGAGATCATTCAATATATACGTGTTCATCTCTGGAAATTATTAGCTTTCCAATAGCTGTAGTCTTTTATTTACTCTTGAATATTTAATCAGTGTTCTTGATAGACCTGTTAGGAAATTTGGGTCACCTTCTGAATTCCCTAGCCCAAGACTGAAATCGAATGAAGACAGTAATCACAAACTATGCAAGCAAACACAAGATTGTTAACGAGGTTCGGTCAAACAGTTGACCTACGTCCCTGTAGATACCTCTACTAGCAAGGCTAGTTTGCTACCTCACCAAGCATAAACAACACCCTCATGGGATCCAACCGCTACTTGCATCTTGTAGCCCTATGTTCAAGCTACGCTACGGTATCCGGAAGTCGCAAATCCGTCGCCGGGAAGCCACCTTTCCGGCCTTGCCAAGTTGCCTCCATAATATGCTTTTCTAGACTAGAATAGTAACTTTGAGTCCCACATCTCAGAAAATGTAAATGAGGGAGCCTCCTTCCCCTATAAAAGGAGACTCCTTCCCACTTAAACATCATCCCATTACATCTCTTGTAATCTTGTTAGGCCGCAAGGCTCGACACACTAGTACACATTCAAGTGGACATAGTTTCCCGGTAAGGGGGGAGACGAACCACTATACATCTCGTGTCACTCTCTCTCTCTCTCTCTCTCTCTAAAGCTAACTAGAGATCCCACGGATCACTAACGTTAACATTGGCGCCGTCTGTGGGAAGCCAACACAAAGGCTTCGTCACCTATCACGAACTTTGACCCATCGGGTCCGGTCAACGCTTGGTCAACGCCTATCGAGGCCGTTCAACGCTTGGTCAACGCCCATCGGGTCCAGTCAACTCTTGGTCAACGCCAAACATTGTTGGTCAACGCCAACAAAAAAAAGATAAAAAATCTGTTCTGAGCACACTACCCCTCAGTGGCAAGTGTTACCCATCTTCGGCGGTAACTCAAAAAAAAAAAAAAAAAAAATTTCACTCTGGACACCCAGATAACCTCTCTGGGCACCCAGGACCATTCTTCAATCACCATCAGCCCAGAGATCAGCAAACTCTACTCCGCCAAACACCATTCGCTAAACACCACTAGCGCCAACCGCCAGGCAGCGCTCCACCTCCGCTTACCGAGCTTCACCCTCCACCGCTGGACACCACCGACCAGCAACAGCCACCGCACTCCGCTGGGCGGCCTCCGCTAGGCACCGCCAGCGGTAAGCACCTCCGCTAGTATCTTCCGCTAGCCATTCATCAGCGCCACCGCTAGCCACCCAGTGGTAGCCTGCCCAACGCCGGCACAGAACCGCCAGTAAACGCACAGCAACAATTTGCAGGCTCACCCAAGCAAGGCCAATCCCCGCTAGCCGCTCCGCTGGCAACTTCCGCCGGCCATGGACAAAGCTCCGCTGACCCACTAGGAGCTCCAAGCAAACAAGGCTTCCGCCGCACCCAAAGTCATGGCCGAGCTCTAGGTCTCCGCTGGCCATCCTCTCGGCCGAACTCTAAGCTTCCGCTGAGCCCAAAGCTCCGCTAAACTCCAAGTATCCGCTGAGATTAAGGCCCCCGCTGAACTCTAGCTCTGCTAAAGAGCCAACACCAACAATTCTCCACCAATCCCATCGCTGCCAAGGCTCCGCTGACCCGAGTCCTTCCGCCAGAAAGTCTTCCACCAGCGAGTCCTTCCGCTAGCGAGCCTTCCGCCAGCGAACCTTCCGCCGGCGAGTCCTTCCGCCAGAGAACCTTCCGCCGGTGAGTCTTCAGTCAGCAAGCCTTCCACCAAGCCTCGCTGCACCTCCTGTAACTCACCCAAGTCCCCATGACGCAGCTCTTGCTCCAGCGGAAATACAGCGCTAGCACCAGCAGCGATCACCGCTATCACCAACACCAAGTCTCCGCTCATCTCCAAGTCACCGCTGAGCACCAGAGATCCACCAACCCGCTGGCCAAAACTCTCGTCTCCATTTTCACCGAGCACTGGAAAGTTCATCCACCAGTACTCACCAGATTCTTTTCTCGGTCTTCTCCGCAATCGCCGCTAAAATCAATTATGAGATCAAGTTCATCGACTGCCCAGGGACTGCAGCAACTCGTCTGCCCCTTCATAATTGCAAAAGTTAAGTTTTTCTTTTCCTATTTCAAGCTTTGCTTATACACCTATTGCACCACGTGCTTCCTACAACTAATTAAGCTTTTGTCAACACAAGCATGACTCTTAATCTAAGGCCACCCATCAATCGCATGACACATACACCTACCACTTTGCCTACGCACAATGTGTTGTGTCCTTGCTTTATAGTCTGCATGCTCTACATACATGACACATCAATACTATAATCACCGCCACATTACTTGACCGATGCATATGTTGGCACAACTATTCTATCATGCATAAGCCAGGCCTATCACCATTTATGGCAGTCACTAATTATCTATTCACAATCAATAGAGTTGCTAGCTTACCCGCCACATGTCATGTTTCCCTTCTTTCATGGTCTGCTATGCTCAAGGTATGGTACCACGTATCAAATGCATAATACACTTGTCTCTTACATATGCAGCTATCAACGCAAATCTAATATTTGCTTGATCACTTCCTATGTCAATATATCGCTACAGCATTGTAAACATAAACTTGTGCATCATACATAAATCATTCTAAATGTACACCTTTATGGTAATTCAAAATTATACCATGCCAGGCAACTATGCTAAATCAAATCATTATATTTGTACACACGTACCGTGCTACTTTATATGTGTACAATTGCATTGTACCCAAGCTCCTCCTAGGCATATGATCATTCTATGCCTTATCAATCGTCATCTCACTTTTATACGACCATCTCCCATTTTATATGATAAATGTAATCATACTCCTATTACTTGAAATGCAACATTTCTCATGCTTTTACCAGCCCGAGTGCATACAAATAATCAATTTTACTTACCGGTCGGTTCATTAATATGAATAAATTGCTAATCATTTACCTTATGTTAAGGAGATACAATCGCCGAGCACTGCCTCAATTATCGAGCCTCTTACTACGGTGCTTCACCAAAGCAATGGAGCGTCGTGATTAGACAACTCCAACATGATTTGGGTACCTACACCAATTTCTCTTCCAACTTGCTCCAAATCGGCATAAGATAAGTCACTATATCTTATCTCTTCCGCTCTTGCAATTAGAGCTATTGCCATGTCTATACATGTCTCCATGACCCCTAAAGCAAGCCTACAAAATTTTATTAGCAACTTTACTATAAGTACATGCTACACACATACATGCTTAAATTCAATTACTTGTGACATGCATCTAGAAGCTTGTGACACTTACGACTTAATTAAACATGCTCGAATAAACGACTTGCTCGGGTTACGACTCGCTAGGGTATCGAGTATGGCCACGACTTGCGCTTGGGCCACGCCTCGCATGCTCGCACAGTGCCTACACACTCAACTACACCCAACTTGCTCGATCATGTCCAACATGTTTTACTTAAGCCCCAAGTTCACAAACGCTTCATTCTATGTCACCGGGACTACTCCCACAAAATTACTTTGGACACCCATTACACTTGCCACTATCTATTGTGCGTGTTATATGGCCATAAGATCCACATATACAACTACCAATATTTTACATGTTCATACACATTAATGGAATATTGAATTCTTCTACCATTTGGTATTCCCTACAAATCAAATTCTTTTCGCATTCCATTAATACGAGCGGTAACCAATACAACAAGCATTCTACATATGCGTGTTTTTGTCTCATTGTGTAGGTTAAAAGAGTCCCTTCTTGCTTACGGAGCTCGGGGACTTGTAGGGGCTAGGCGCCTCTCGGTTACTTATGCTTGGTGACATCATGTGTATAACTCCCCAACCAAGAAGCTCCTCTTGCTTGCGGACTTCGGGGACTTGTAGATACCTCTACTAGCAAGGCTAGTTTGCTACCTCACCAAGCATAAACAACACCCTCATGGGATCCAACCGCTACTTGCATCTTGTAGCCCTATGTTCAAGCTACGCTACGGTATCCGGAAGTCACAAATCCGTCGCCGGGAAGCCACCTTTCCGGCCTTGCAAAGTTGCCCTCACAAACATAGCTTTCTACATGTTAAATAGACTAGAATAGTAACTGTAACTTCATGATTATAACTCCCCAACCAAGAAGCTCCTCTTACTCGGGGACTTCGGGGACTTGTAGATACCTCTACTAGCAAGACTAGTTTGCTATCTCACCAAGCATAATTAACACCCTCTTTGGAACACCCACAAGCCATGGTGAGGCCCAACCGCTACTTGCATCTTGTAGCCCTATGTTCAAGCTACGCTACGGTATCCGGAAGTCACAAATCCGTCGCCGGGAAGCCACCTTTCCGGCCTTGCAAAGTTGCCCTCACAAACATAGCTTTCTACATGTTAAATAGACTAGAATAGTAACTTTGCTTGTCCCACATCGAAGAACAAGTAAATGAGAAGCATTCCTTCATCTATAAAAGGAATGCCTCCTCCCACAACTCAACACATTCATTTGTAGTTTCCCTCTAAGGCGGGAGACGAACCACTATACATCTCGTGTCACTCTCTCTCTCTCTCTCTCTAAAGCTAACTAGAGATCCCACAGATCACTAACGTTAAGGATCACTAACGTTAACAGTCCCCGGGTGATGATGATGGTGGATCCACTAAACGACAAGAAGATTACAAACTTTTGAAGAACGTTTTGGTTCTTCCACTCAAATAACCTCTCTCCTCACAACCCAAATTCTCAATAGAGAATTCCCAAATACACCCGATCTCTCAAAGCGTGCAACTCTCTAAAATCTCTCAAATTATCAGAACACTCAATTGATCCACACACAGATCTCTCTAAACGATGTCTCAATGGCACCCTCCAGAATGAGTCTCTTTCAACCCACAATGGCACCTCCTAGAATGAGTCTCTTTCAACTCACATCTTCTCTTAATGGTGTCTTCCCATCTCTGAAAGCACACACCAAACCAATAACCCTGAATGACTATTTATAGGCTCACGATTAGTCAAACTCCCAATAGGATCTTCAATCCTAAACCTTTACTTCTAAGGAAAAACTCCATAAATCCTAGATACACTAGAATTGCTTACCCAAAGCCTTCAGAAGTAAAGAATCCAAAATAGACAAGGAATTAGATATTGAGCCACAATCCTAACAATTTCCACCTCGGCTCAAAATCTCTGAACTTTCACTTAACGCAAGTTTCCTTGGGTCTTCTTAACGAACCACGATCACCACCACACCTCAGTGTGCCTCTTGCACTCAATAGCCAAACTAGTTTGCCAAGTTTCACAACCACTCCAACTTGACCCTTGGATAACAACTCTTTTCCCCAAACATGCCCCGTGCAGCCACTTGCATGCAATCCAAGGCTTCACCAAAGTTGCCAAACCTAATAGGAGCGATCTTTATTGGTTTTGCACAACTTATCTTGAGCAACATCTCCCTGAAACAATTCTCTCACCATAAACTCCATGGAAATCTTCTCTGGACGCATCACTCTTAGAACACCAAGTTTGCTTCTCATTGTCCTTACTAAATCTACTCTCCAAAGTAAGTGCACCTTAATTGTGGAATATGCATGAGCTAGCATATCTCCACCACAAACTTGTGTTAGGATCCTTATGGGTCTGCCTCCCTTTAAGGACTGCTGCAATTTTTGTTGCTCTTGAAATTTCATCTCATAAGCAAATTTCGTTCCTCCACATTTACTATAGCTCATCTTCCCTGAATGCCTATAGGAACCAAGATTGCCAATCTTTCCACCTTGAACCAAACTCTTAGTGGAATAGTTAGTTCCACCTCGAACAAAGCTCCTTTCTCAACGATAGAAACCCTTTACTTGCTTAACTTTTATCAGAACGAGTGCTCCATTACCTTAACCTACAACCATCTTGTGGTCTTCAAAATCCAAAGTCCCAAGAAATATCAGATTTCTCTCGAAACTAGAGACATGGCGACATTCAATTTTCCTTAGCCTTCAACTTTCCACATTAATATCTGATATGCTTGAAACTCATACAGCAATAGCACTCCACGTCTTGTCTCTAGCTTGATTTCCAAATTTCTCCAATGTCTTCATGGTCACTCTTGAACCAAGAGCTCTGATACCACTTGTTAGGAAATTCGGGTCACCTTCCGAATTCCCTAGCCCAAGACCGAAACCGAAAGAAGACAGTAATCACAAACTATGCAAGCAAACACAAGATTCTTGACGAGGTTCGGTCAAACAATTGACCTACGTCCCCGGGTGATGATGGTGGTGGATCCACTAAACGAGAAGAAGATTACAAACTTTTGAAGAACGTTTTGGTTCTTCCACTCAAATAACCACTCTCCTCAAAACCCAAATTCTCAATAGAGAATTCCCAAATACACCCAATATCTCCAAGCTTGCAACTCTCTAAAATCTCTCAAATTATCAGAACACTCAATTGATCCACACACGGATCTCTCTAAACGATGTCTCAATGGTACCCTCCAGAATGAGTCTATTTCAACCCACAACGGAAACTCCTAGAATGAGTCTATTTCAACTCACATCTTCTCTTAATGGTGTCTTCCAATCTCTGAAAGCACACACCAAACCAATAACCCTGAATGGCTATTTATAGGCTCACGATTAGTCCAACTCCCAATAGGATCTTCAATCCTAAACCTTTACTTCTAAGGAAAAACTCCATAAATCCTAGATTCACTAGAATTGCTTACCCAAAGCCTTCAGAAGTAAAGAATCCAAAACAGACAAGGAATTAGATATTGAGCCGCAATCCTAACAAGACCAGCCAAAAATTGAAACGGTGAATTTCTGGAGAAGTCATGTAAGATCAGGGGTTCTACTTAATACTTATCAATGCATACACTTGTCTTTATTTTGCTCCAATACGAAGTATCAATGTACATCAGCAAAGAACTAATCAATCGATCTCCATTGCCCCATCTTATTATAGCATTAAACAAAAAAAATAAACAAAAAATTTCAATATCTGAACATTCCTAGTTATTTTGTTCATACAAGACTCGGATTTTAAACCCCACGAGCAATCATTTCCTGAAACCTTTTCAATGATTCTTCCCTTTGAATCTTTAGCTGGTGTACATATACCGCCTATATTACATACCGCCAAGCATAATCAACGACCTCATAGGTGGGCCCTACAACATGGCTAGCCCTACCTATGGCATGCATTCTGTAGGCCGACACCCGAGCTACATTGCCATGGTGGAGGTCGGCCGGTATCTAGTTGGGAGGCCACCCTCCCATGCTCTCCAAGAGGCTTCAAAGGAAGCAAATATATGTATTATGTCCCACATCGGAAATGTAAACTAGAATGTGACTTCCTTTAGCTATAAGAGGAAGTCATCCCCTTCTTAGAAGGGATGGATCCATGATCCACACACTTGTATCACTACAAAGGTTACTTGACCTCACTTATAGTAAAATATCTAAGTGGACGTAGCCTTGCCCCAAGTGTAAGGTGAACCACTATACATCCGGTGTCATCTCTCTGTCTCTCTCTCTCCCCATCATGCTTCTTACCTTAGATCCCGTATTCTTCAACAGAAACATTGGCGCTAGAAGGAGGGTCCTATGTTTGGGTATGAGCCTCCGACCTTGAGCAAGAGTCATGGATAGGTACCAAGAGTCATGGATGGGTACCACGAGTCATGTACAGGTACCATGAGCTTCCGAGTACCACAAGTCAGCAACTCTTACTCATGCATGCAACCAGGCAGCAACTTCAGCCTCATCGGGTACTTATCTATAATTGAATCTCATGCACTCTTGTGCCCAGCAACAACTCTTGCTCATCACATGTGTCACAGTACCGTGCAACACACCACCACCCATATAGGAATCAAGGTCCAATTGCATGGGGACCCGGACAGAGCTGCTGACCTCCCTCATCAACTCATCCCGACGCCATGTGATGGGCCCAACTCGTATGTGGACCTACTGGAACCACCTCGTCCCCGGTATCGACAACCATGTCAAGTGAAGTTCCATCGGCAGCTTCTTCACCCAAACTCCTCTACGCACCCATGTCCAGCCATCCTGCCAGACTCTCACCGAGTCACCACTGGCTTTGTCAGCTCTCGGTGCCTCATGAGTGATCACTTCACTTCTCGGTAAGCAAGCAGGGAACCCTTCAGGCACCTACTGGTTCCCTCCAACTCTTGCTCTCTCCAAACATCAGAGACAGTCGTCCGGGGCTTAAAGGAGGAGAAGGGAGGGCTAGGGGTTTCTGTTTGTTGAAGCATATACCTGTGATCATCACCACCCTCCAGGCACCACCCATCATAAACGATCGGGACAAGCTTCCACGCAGCCCCTTCCCGGGTCAAACCCAACTTATCTCCCCGGATAACATTTGTCATCCCCGAGCTATCACAGCCAAACCTTCCGGGACTGGCCTTTCAACAGAGCTTGTAGCCATCCGGGAACCAACACCTGTACGCAGTCTGCCAGGTTCAAATTCAGACTATCCGGCACCCTCTGTACGCAGTCAACGTACTCCATCCGGGACCCGCACTTTTGTAGCCCGTCCGGTACCCTCTTCAACTGGAAAACATGTGTCATCCCGGCAGCTTCTTCACCCTCACTGACGCAGCCGCTTCTCCTTTCGGTGAGTAAACCTCGAAACTGATTCCATCTCTAAGACATCCCGGTGGGATCATGTCCCGGGAACAACGTCGTTTCTGGAAACCAACTCTGTCCGACAGTTCGAGCAGCAAAAAAAAAAAAAGAGGAAGGAGATTTGCTTTGGACGCCCGCCTGGTACCGCTGACCTTGGTCCACCACTTCAAAATGCGATTCCGGCTTCGAATCAGTGGAGGCTCATTCCGACCGGTACTCTTCTCAGCCCGACATCTCGGTGCCTCACCAAAACTTCACCCACCGCAGGCATCAACTTTGTCTCTCACCGGGAACAATTAGCCTCTCCTCGGTGACAATTGAGCAGCCTCCGGTACCCTCTGGTAGTCTGGTCCCTCCCGGACCAGAGCCAATGATCAATTCAGCCAAGTACCGTTCAAAAAAAAAAATGTACTGCTCTGGGCACCCACGAGTCCCGGATCATCATCGGTACCCCCACCGACAGTTCCCGGCACCAGCTCAATCACCTCCCTCACCAAAACATCCCGGAGTACACGCTTGTCTCGGCGGCCTCAGATCTCGATAGTCACCATTTCAACAAACAGCAGTCTACACCTCTGATCCAACTTCACCAACTCATTCATGCATCAAACACTCCGGGATCACAAAAAAAAAAAAAAAAAAAGAGAAGTTCTGCGCTCTGCAAACACGAAGGATGCTCTTCTCCGGGCACTCACCAAAAACGGAGGGCTCCAAACCCAGCTGCATCTAGCTTTCAACTCTTCCATGCACTTGACTTTACGCTAATGGCAAAACAACCCTTCAACAAAACCAAAGAACAAGATAAGCTTTCAAAAATCAAATCTTTACTCTTTGCACTGCAAACCCGAAGCATGCTATATATTCATACACGTGCATATTATAATTATCTAAACCATGTTCACAATTAGCATAGCTGCTGGCCTACCTGCTACATGTCATGTTTTCCCCGTCACATGACCTGCTATGCTTCAATACAATGACACATATCACGCACTTGCTTGCCCGTGCATGCGTACTACACACATCCTTCTAGGTGCTTTAACACTAGTTCATTGTATAGGACCCATTGCATAATTAATGTACTGGCCGATATATACATTACCATGACCAGATGCGTCATTCAAAGTAGGTGCATGGCAGCCCATAATCACTAGGAGGATAAACCTTCATGTCTTGCTGTTGTGAACCACCTACTGCTCCTAGACATATCATTTGACAATTATTAGAAAATCCATGTTCCATTCATGGTATACTTGTCTCTTATTTATGAAAGTTTAGTGAAATCTAAGCATACCACTTCCAGCAAGTATTAGTCAAAATTTTCACACTTGCAAATGCTTGCAGTACCTTTTGAGTTCACTTGCCAATTTGACATTCGTGATAGATATACATGATCAAATGTCATTCATTATAGCTACTAGGCCACGTGATTTACTATACAATTAATGACAGTGCACCTTATGTGAAGCTGCATCAATTGCGCACCACTTCCATGCAAAACAAATCTTCTAGTCAATACACTATGATTCCCATTTTTCTCCATGTTAAAGCATACAATTAAATTAAACTATATTTGATTGATCAAAATAAATATGGATCGCTAACTGTTCCTCCCCAATGTTTCTGTCGAGCATGGTCCCATTCTCTATGAATCACTTTGGGCTAACATCCATTTTTTGTTTTGGGAAGGCTCAATCACTCAAACCGGATATATTGTCGGCACCACACTGTGACGCTCTTTTTCAAAACATGGAAATCTCATACTCGGACAACTCCGTCGTTGTTTGCAATGTTTATATCACTTTTGACCGGTTCCAAGTAAGTTCTCACTTATGCTCTTCCACTTTGTATTAATGCAATGCTACATGCTTCAATAGCAATTACTATAATTAAAGCATGTCTACAAAATGCATTAATTTTCGATATCATATCTATTATATATGCCTTTGTATTAATGTCATGCTTTAATTTAATTGAAAACCAATTAAAATTGCTACATATATACATGTGACACTAAACAACGTGTTACGTGCGGCACTTAAAATCCTCGCCCAGAGCTCGGTACCCCCCTTAATCAAGGTCAAATTCTTGCATAAAACCCTCCAACCATGTGAGGTACCCCAAAGACGTTACTAGGCCAAAGCCTTCATTCTACCCAGGGCCACACCACCAGGTAAAGGAGGCCTACCGGCCCTCATTCAACCCCATTGGGTTAAGGAGGCTCAAATCCTCCCTCTACCCCATCGGGTACGAGTCAGTCTACCCTATCGGGTACACGAGGCACAAGCCTTCATTCTACCCGGGGCCACGCCACCTGGTAAATGAGGCCTACCGGCCCTCATTCAACCCCATTGGGTTAAGGAGACTCCTAGCTCTCATCTATCCCACCGGGATCACGGGCTCACTCACCTCATCGGGTACATGAGGCCACGAGCCTATCTACTCCACGGGGCGCTAAGGCTCAAGCTTATCTACCCCACCAGGTACACGAGGCCCACAAGTCCTCATAAATCCTCTACTCGAGCGAGGTATCCCAACGGGATCACTAAAGGGTAGCTCCCTTACAAAAGCCAAGGTCCAGTCCCTTGCATCCAAATCCTTACCCCGAGCGAGATACCATCAAGACCTCATTTACCCTTCCGGGTATCAGAGGCCCAAGTCCTCAATTTACCCTTCCGGGTATCAGAGGCTCTAGGCCTCAATCTACCCTTCCGGGTATCAGAGGCTCAAGTCCTCATTTACCCTTCAGGGTATCAGAGGCCCAAGTCCTCATTTACCCTTCCAGGTATCAGAGGCTCAAGTCCTCAATCTACCCTCTCGGGTATCAGAGGCCTAAGTCCTCAATCTACACTTCCGGGTAGCAGAGGCTCAAGTCCTCATTTACCCTTCCGGGTATCAGAGACCCAAATCCTCATTCTACCCCATCGGGTACCATAGGCTCAAGCCCTCAGAAAACCCCACTTGGTATCGGAGGCGGGGTAAGCCAAGGTCCAGTCCCTTGCTTTTGAGTCATCTCACCTCCCGAGCGTTCTGTACACTTGGGGGACTTATACATACCACTTATCACAAGTGTAGAGAGCGCTCAGGAGGT
>BDJD01003049.1:124144-154902 GCA_002564525.1 Rosa multiflora
TTTTTTCATGTTTTTTTAATGAAAATATGGTGCAATTTTGCCCCATATTTTTTTTTTTAAAAATTTTTTTTTTTTTTTGCGACGGCAACCTTGCCGTTGCAAATACCCCCACATGGATTATCCTGAAACAGACATTGCGACGGAAGTCACCGTAGCAAATAGCCATCGCAAAACAATAACTGATGCGACGGCAAGAGAATACCGTCGCGATTATCTTTTGCGACGGCATTTTACCGTCACAAATGGATTTTGTGACGCCACCTATTGCAACGCCAACATTTCCGTCGCAAAAGGCTCAATTTTCCGTCGCGAAAAGTTTTTTCCGTCGCAAAAGCCCAATTTGCCGTCGCAAAATAGGCGTCGCAAAAGCAATTTTTTTTAGTAGTGTTGGTCTGCGTCGCAGACTGAGGCTACTGGACAATAAGGGGTGAGATTTTCCACAAGAAGGGAATTTGGGTGTGGCTTGCTTGAGGCATTTCACTTTCAAAGATAAGTAGTGTGAGGCTCCATTGAAAGAAAGATTGTTGCTTTGGAGATTCCTTGGTCTGCGTCGCAGACTGAGGCTACTGGACAACAAAATGTGAGATTTTCCACAAGAAGGGAATTTGGGTGTGGATTGCTTGAGGCATTTCGCTTTCAAAGATAAGTAGTGTGAGGCTCTTGTGGCTTTGGAGATTCCTTGGTCTGCGTCGCAGACTGAGGCTACTGGACAACAAGGGGTGAGATTTTCCACAAGAAGGGAATTTGGGTGTGGATTGCTTAAGGCATTTCGCTTTCGAAGATAAGTAGTGTGAGGCTCCATCGAAACGCACAAATCTGACCTACTGAGTAGTGTGCGGCTGTGAGCTGCTGTGGGAGACTAGGAATACACGAGCTGGTATGGGCTAAAGATAGATATATATACTTAAGGGTTTTTGGCCTAAAATATTGTCTAGACTTGAGCCCATAAAGCCTTCTACTTCCTTTTGCCCCTGATTGTAGACTTGAATTCTTTACCTTGGTTTGTACGTACTGAAGTATTATTTCGAGGCTTTTCATTTGCTTTTGGCTTATAATTAATAGAATATAGATAAACAAACCAGGGAGAAATCTAATATATATATATATATATATACAGATTTTATCTAGAGAGGAGCTCCGCTTTGAAATTAACGTATGAAGTTTGAGTTTTTGGTAATTTTTCGGTCGCATATCCACATCTCAACCGTTCAGTTTTTAGGTACTAGTGTATAGATCATCTCTGCAAATTTTCAGCCAAATTGATGATCGTTAAGGCATTGATAATTGCTTTAAAGCTAGTACGGTTCAGGTTGATAGATTCAGTCTGTCCATTGGTTTAAGCGAGTTAGATGCCTTAACGATCATCAATTTGGCTGAAAATTTGCAGAGATGATCTATACAGTAGTACCAAAAAACTGAACGGTCAAGATGTGGATATGCGACCGAAAAGTGACCGAAAACTCGAACTTCATAAGTTAATTTCAAAGCGGAGCTCCGCTCTGGATAAAATCTGTATATATATATATATATATATATATATATTGATTAATTAATTGAACTATATTCTATTAATTATAAGCCAAAAGCAAATGAAAAGCCTCGAGAACCTCCACGCAATGAGGATAATTTATTAAATAAATAATAAATACGGAAAATCTAACATATAAGAATGTGAACCAGTTAGAACTCATATAATCAAGGACAATGATCGAGGACAACCAACAAAGGGTCTACGTACAGGTGGAAAGACTTATCCAAAGACCAACTAATCTTGCACTAATTTTGCTTCTTATTCTTAATACAAACAACAAAGGGGTCACCATCAATCCATAGTCCACGCAAAGACTAGGAACCAAGGGACGATTTCACACGGTTTTGCTTTTACTCTTGCATTACTTCGCTCCGCTATATAAATACACAAACCTGTGAGCAATCGATCTAGATCTACCCCTAAGAAAGAAATGCTAGTTCAGCCCACAAATCACGCAATGGTTCCAGCCTTAAGCCTCCTTCTCTTTTTCATGTTATTGTTTACACATAATATTCATGCATGCATCCAAACTCAACGTACTTCTCTATTGTCCTTCGCCCTCACTCTGTCTTCTCCTTTCTTAAATTGGACTTCTAGTAGTTGTTGCTATTGGGAAGGCATTACTTGTAGTCGAGATGGTTGGGTCACTCATCTGCAGTTACCCTCCAAAGGGCTCAAACTAAGAGGTATTTTCCCCTCATCATCACTTGCAAATCTCACACATCTCACTCACTTGAATCTCTCCCACAATTCACTTTATGGTTCTCTAGATCAAACTGAACTCTTCTTGTCCTTGAATGATCTCGAAATCCTAGATTTGAGCTATAACCTTCTTTTTGGAGTGTTACCATCTTCTCTATCATCTAGTCATATTCGGATGGTGGATCTTTCCAGCAATCATTTACATGGTGCAGTTTCATCTTCTTTTTTCCAAGAAGCTTGGAATTTGACTAGTTTCAATGTCAGTAACAACAGCTTTTCAGGTCCTATCCCATCCTCTATTTGTCATCATTCTTCTTCCTCGTTACGACACCTTGATTTTTCCTTCAATAAGTTCAATGGTAGTATATCTTTTGGATTGGGGAAGTGTTCCAAACTGCAGGTCTTCCGTGCTGGTTACAATTACCTGTCAGGATCTCTTGCAGAAGATATCTTTAATTCTACCATACTTGAAGAGATTTCACTACCTCGGAATTCATTGTATGGAGCAGTGAGTGATAGAATTTCCAACCTCACCAACCTTATAAACCTTGACCTCTCCTATAACCAATTGAGTGGTGTGCTCCCTCTCCATCTTGGGAAGCTCTCCAAGTTGAAACACATTCTCCTTGATTTCAACCATCTGGAAGGTTCATTGCCCCTATCGGTGATGAATTGCACCAATCTTGTTGAACTACGTATGGGAGCCAACAACTTGGGAGGTGATATCTCCAT
Organism: Rosa multiflora; assembly: GCA_002564525.1. Classification (NCBI taxonomy): domain Eukaryota; kingdom Viridiplantae; phylum Streptophyta; class Magnoliopsida; order Rosales; family Rosaceae; genus Rosa; species Rosa multiflora. The sequence goes on from BDJD01003049.1 coordinate 127,110, forward strand.
GCTCAATTTTTCCAAACTTAGCCAACTTAGTAAACTCGACTTCCGACTAAATAACTTCTTTGGTATCTTGCCGAGAAGCCTCTACTCGTGCAAGTTCTTGAAAGCAATTCGAGTGGCCTACAATAATCTAGAGGTTCAAATAGAGCCTGAAATTCATTCATTGAAATCCCTATCCTTCCTCTCACTTGGTATGAACAAACGTTTGACAAATATCAATGAGGCTATGAAGATACTGATGGGTTGCAAACGCCTTGCAGTCCTATCATTATCATCTAGTTTTTTAGGTGAGGAAATGCCGAATGGTGTTGAAATGGCGGATTTTAATGGATTTCAAAATCTTCTAATTTTAGATTTGAGTTCATGTAACCTTAGTGGTATAATTCCTTCGTGGTTATCAAAGCTGAAAAAGTTACAGGTCTTGGATCTGGATTACAACAGAATCACTGGCTCAATTCCAAGTTGGCTGGGGACTCTTCCAAGCCTATATTCTTTAAATATGCAATTCAACCAACTTTCTGGAGAATTTCCAAAGGAATTGTGCACACTACCTATGTTAGTATCTAGAAAAAATGCAGCTCAAGTAGGTCGAATTTATCTTGAACTGCCTATCTACTATCGTTCTAGCGCTCATGCAGCATTTTTACAGTACAATTATATGTTTCTTGACCTAAATATATACCTAAGTCACAATTGCCTCAGTGGAAATATACCTATTGAGATTGGCCAATTACAGCTTCTCCGACTGCTGGATCTTAGTGCTAACAACTTCTCCGGCAACATTCCAGACCAGATATCTAACCTAAAGCACATGGAGATGCTGGATCTCTCCATGAACCATTTGTCTGGAAAAATCCCTGCATCATTCACAGGTCTTAATTTCTTATCAAGTTTCAATGTCTCGTATAATAATCTCCAAGGACCAATACCATCAAGCACTCAGCTCCAAAGTTTCAATGTTTCTGCATTTGAGGGGAATCTGAAACTTTGTGGTGCCCCACTTCCAAATAAGTGTCAGACAACAGAGGGTGCTGATGCACCTGATATGAGCACCCAAGATGCAGACACTAAGGAGCATCAAATTCCATTGCTTTATGTTTTTGTTGCACTTGGGTTCATTACAGGATTTTGGGGAGTCTGTGGTCCCTTGGTGCTTATGAGAAAGTGGAGGTATGCCTATTACCATTTCCTAGACAATGTACAAGACAGGTTCCATGTGATGATAGCGAAGTGTATGGCAAGCATGAGGAGAAAGTTTGTTTAGAAGTTAGATAGTAGACATAGTACACTACTACTCTTATTGTAATAATCATAATAAAACATTCCCACAAATTTTCATCGACAAGCATGAAATTTTCACATATATTTACTTAGGGTTTTTGTCCATTTACACCATTTTTAGAGATTTTTTTCCCACTTACCCCACTAAGTTTTTTTAATTCCCTCTTACCCAAAACACACTAAGGAGGTCTTCCCTAATACCCCATTACGATTTTTTTTTTGTTTTTCTTATTTTTTTAATACCATTTTACCCTCACCTTTGTTACTTAGAGAGAGAGAGAGAGAGAATGGAAGAGAGAGAAACCATAGGGGACTTCGCCGGAGTCCGATCACCGGCAGCCGGATTCCGGTCACCGGCAGCCGGATTCCGGTCACCGGCCGCCGGATTCCGATCACCGGCTACCACCCACCGGAAAGTTTTTTTGCCCCCAATAGACGTCTATTGCCCCCCAATAGACGGCTATCAGCCATGTATTGCCCCCCAATAGACGTCTATTGCCCCCCAATAAAGGGGCAATAGACGTCTATCAACCATGTATTGCCCCCCAATAGACGTCTATTAACCATGTATTGCCCTCCCAATAAACGACTATCAGCCATGTATTGCCCCCCAATAGACATGTATTGCCCTGGGCATAACACCATTTTGTAATAGAGATTAGCTTACCAAACATATACGGTTGAAAATATGCAATATTGCAATTCATATCAAACTCATAATGTACTTAAAAATGTATGGATAGCTTTACAATATATAATAAAAAAAAAACAATAGAACAAAAACTATCCTCCCACAGTCCCACCTGCCTTGTTTTCTCTGCCACCACAAATCCACAATTAATAGCACTAGCAGCAGTGGAAGACAAACCCTTCACTTCTTCAAGACTCCCATAGCTCTTTCATTAAAAATTGGGCTTTCAGAGATAACAGGCGGAAAGAGAGAGAGAGAGATGAAATCCACCTGTCGTCTTTCATTTTGGATGACCACTTATCGAAAAATTATGACCTCTTCCCATTCTCCCTTCTTCCCAATTGCAGACCACCAGAGGTCATCTTCAAGCGAGTGGCGTTCAGCCAAAATCCAACGGAAATTACGAAACCAAATTGACAGAAGCAAGCGACACCGGCTTCACCTACCTTGCGGCTTCGCGGCCATCACCGGCTCCAGCGGAGCCAACCACGACGACGGAGCTGAGGGCCGCTGAGCTCAATTTCGTAGCGCCCTCAGAAGCCATGGCTTCCTGTAATTCGAAGCTCTCTCTCTGTAAAGCGACACCAGGGAGCTAGGTAGAAGCAGCGAGCACGAAGAACAAGCATAAGGCAGAAGAAGATCCATAACTGGTTTTGGAAAACCCGAGGTTGCTGTTGCTGAAACTAAGACCACATAACGACGTCGGAGAGAGGGGGGAGAGAGAGAGATGCAGTCGACGGCGGCGACAGCAGGCCCCTGTTCGTCGGGGTTTCGGCCCACGGCGGCCTAGGAGAGCCAGTCGCGGAGTTGGCAATGGCGCTTTGCAGGGCGGAGAGAGAGAGAGAGCGATCTGAAAGAAATCGGAGAGGGACGAGAGAGATGAGAGAGATCAAGGGGTTTATTAATTTGATTAAGGGCAAAATTGTCATTTTACTTCAAAATGGGTTAGTGAGAATAAAAATATCTTGCTGGGGTAAGTGGGATAACTTTAACTCATTTTGGGGCTTTTGGTCAAGGACCCATTTACTTATAATTCTTATAGTGTAGATCAGTGCCTGTAGTTGGCACACAGAGGAAATAACAATACATTATTTCTTTTGTTGGCAACTAACAAGAAATTCATATGCACATATATTTGCTTCTGTAGGCCACTTGTGTGGAGAGAACTTGAGAGCAACAAGCATAAAATTCTTGCAACAGATAGAAACATATGCATACTTTATTCTTCTTCCAATGCCAACTCCATTTTAGTTATTTCTACCTCCAACAACATTAAGGAAACTACATTAGTCCACCAAAGATTAGCATAATTCATTCAAGCCTAATCACACAAAGGAAGATGATAGGAGCCAAAAAAAAAAAAACACTTTTAACTTTTAAATGGGAACACATTCTCCGGTGTAAATTAGGGTTAAAGAATTTTCTTCAAACAGAAAACACTCGACTAAGAAGCTGGGTGTTCATGCAAGAGCCTTCTACACACAGCAAATAGCAACACGGTATAGAAGGTTTAGAGCTTAAAAATTGCAAATTTGGTCTGCAAATTTGGTCTTGGTTTCACTTCAAAGGCATTCCTATCTACATATGAATATGAACCCTTGAAGAATTTGCTGATTATGCACGCTGCCAAAGTTTATTAACTCATAATTGTCTGCTTAGTGTTTAATAAAGGATCAATGGCAAAATAACAATTTCAAGAACTATTGGCATCATTGTTTTTTTTAATTTTTTTTTTTGTGATAAGACTATCTGCTTAAATTACTGTTGATTTTTATTTTTAAATAAAATAAATTAGAAATCTCATAAACACAAAATCCAGTCTTTCCCATATAATTCACAGAAAAACAGTAAAGGCATTATTTTTCTTTCGAAGTAAAAATCCAAATTTACCTCATGTTGACTCAACACTAGCTCCTCCTCGGCAAGCCTTGCTCTTACATACAGGAATATCCTCGAACTGTTTAGTAGGCAATTTCTCAGACAGAGCCCCAACGTAAAACTCAACTGAATCAGACCCTTGTTCCATATGCATCCCCGTCACGGTAACCCAAATAAAATAGCTTCTTGGCTTGAATCCCCGACACATTGGAAACAGAGCCGAAACTCAGCTTCCCTTTAATGTTCTTGTTGTAGTACACCAACTGATCAAAGTGAACATAACATGGGTTCTCGAGATAGATCTCGAAGGTTCCATTGTCGGAGAGAGTGTAGGACCTTACGTTGTCGGGTAACAGACCCCTTGGGAGGCCGTACTTGGGGAGGAGGTCATGGACGTCTGTGATTGATTGGAGCGAGGTGGATGGACGGTTGAGGTTGGGTTTGAGGCCTCTGAGGGATTGAGATAATTTGGTTTCTGAGAAGAGGGTTAGGAGTAGAAGGTAGAGAGAGATTTGGGCGATGGATGAGGCCATTGATGATAAGCTATAGGAGAAGAAGAGAGGTGGGAATTGACTTTGGGAAGAACAGAGGAATAGAAGCGAAGTAATTTAGATGAGTAGGGAAGGGTAAAGATGGGAAGAAAATTGTTTCATTATTGGTGGGGAGGGACGGCTGGTTGGTACTTCTTGTTGGAGGGAAATTTCCAGTAGAGAGCATATTATGATAAAAAACTTTTTTTTTATTTTTTGATATTTTTTAGTCAATTATATAGCACCAAATCAAAATTTGGTTCATTCTTGGCCATTCAAAATCTAAATGATACATGGAAAGATTCAAATAATTTGTATTGGAGGATTCAATTTGAAAGTTTGAAGTCTAGCTAAGTAATACATGGATTAAATTTTGTTTAGTCCATGTACTCTGACTCTTGTCTCATTTCAGTCCCTGACGTTTTCATTTAATCTGAAAAGTCCCTGAAGTCACAATTTTCATCTGATCGATACACTCCGTCCGATTGCTCCTTTTGTAGGCTGACGTGGCATTAAAGTCAACGCCAACTTAGAGCCACATAAGCCTTTCCAATTGCGAAATGTCCATATTGTCCATGCCCTTTATTATGGGTGTTTAGGCAGACCTTAAATTCAAAAGCCACACCTCCGTCGCCGAGAATCCCCTCTTCTCCACTCTCCAGCCCAACCTCCTCTCCACTCTGTAGCGCTGCCACGTCCCTCACCAACCAACTCCAGGACCTCGACTTGCTGCTCAGATCCGCCGCGTTCCTCCATCATTTTATCACATCCGAGTTCCGGGTCGGATAAATAGAATCTCATCTTCTTTATTCGGGACCTCTTCACTCGGCTACAAATCGGCGACATCGAGTTCAAGAAGAAGGCTCCGAAGTCTCTGCTTCAGCTTCTCGAAGACGACGACAAGGTTTCCAACTCGACAAGGCCGTTGATGGGATTCAATCAGCAACTCTAAAATGAATCCCTCGCTGTCCTCTTCTCCATCTTCTACTTCTTTAGTTTTGGCCGGCTCCTGGTTCTCCAGTGTGAAACGGTGTCAGTAGTTATCGACATCGAAAGATTCGATCTGGCAGGTCAGCACATGAGCAGGAGAAACCGGGTCTGATCTGGTATGGTGGGAATCTAGGTCGAACATTGATGGTCAGAGTGCCAGTGGTCTGGATAGAGGAACAACGGCAGGAGAAGACATCGTGGTGGTCTTTGAGCATCGGGTTTGCAGCTCGGTGACTGGTCTAGTACGGGTCCGAGTACGGATCAACCACTAGTTTGGAGACATTGGGTAAAAGATTGATGCTTTGAGCTCCATTTGCTATAGATTTTGCTCAGTTGGGCCATTTTGGTGTTTCTGGATCTCTAAATTTAGAGAGATTGCTCACTTGGGTTCCTTTAAACTTCTGTAGGGCTTGTTTTGATGATGATGTCAAGGAGGGGGGCAAAGTTTGCTTGCAGTGTGGCACTACCTATGATGGCATCTCTTTTACTTGGATTTCTCTATTCTATTTTCATGTTTTAGAAGTTCAAATCTACTTGAGAGGGGTTGATGTCTTTTGTATGAAATAAATGCAATCGATGTTTAAATCTTCTTTGAAGAAGATGGGTTCGGTAGTAATTGAGGCTTGGTGTTGATTGTAATGGGATTGGTGGTTGGGCTCAGAGAGAGAGCTTGGTGGTGGTTATGGTGGTTTGGGTGTGAAGAAGAAGAAGGTAGTAAGAAAAAAAAAGGGAATTAAAGAAATTAGATGGGAGACAAAGGAGTAGAAAATAACATAGGGCTATATTGGACATTTTACAGGTTACATGGCCTGCAAATTGCTGTGGTGGCGTGGCTTGGCCACATCAGTAACTCAATGGCCCAACTTGACGGAATCTTAACGGCGAGGACCTATTAGATGAAAATTATGAACTTAGGGACTTTTTAGATTAAATGAGAATCTCAGGGACTGAAACGAAAAAAAGGTCAAAGTACAGGGACTAAACATAATTTAATCCATAATACATCATCCAAATTCAATTCCTCTTTTGGATTCAAGTCTAGCTGAACTCTCATTACTTCATTTTTTGAAGAGATAGACTACCGATTCAGCTGATTTTGTTGATATATATATATATATGATGATTAAAATAAATAAAAAAATTAACCTCAAGCAAAAAAATCTAAAGAATTTTATTTTTGAGATATGGGTGTCTTTTACATGTCTAAAAGATTAGCTAGGGCTGGATTCGGTACTAAACCGAGGCTATTTCTCGTCAACCGCCTAGCGAACTGACCTACATCAGTTTCTAATTTTTCAAATCGTTATCGTTCAATATAATCGGTATACCGACTAGTCGGTAACTGAGATCTCAGTTTGCTATCGGTCAATAACCGCATTGAAACCCATAGAAGAAATCGAATGAAAAAACAAGGATGATCGGTCGGTTTGCAGACACCCAATTGTTGTGGGAGTGATAAAGTAGTGTCGAGAAGTGGGAGTGATTCGAGGTGGGTTAATGGGAGTGAAGTGGAAACTGATTCCTTCTTATAATGGAGGCAGAGATGGAGGGTATGAATATCTAAGGAGGATTTGTTAACGCCGCTGGATAAGGATTTGATGACGATGACGGTGATATGATGGTGATGGTGAAGGAGAAAAATAATAGAGGGGATAGAAGAAAGAAGAAGATGAAAGATGGAAGAAAGAGATAAGGACAAAAGAGAGGAGGACTTGAGGAGAGAGATGAGGATGAATCTGATGATTAATGAATCCTCTATGTTTGTTTTGTTTTATTTAAACTGTATATGAATGTATAAATATAAACTTTGTGTATATTATAACAAGAGCAACTCGTGGTCTGGTGGTAAAGACTTGAGTTGCTTTGTAAGAGGTGAAAGGTTGAATCTTGCCTATTACAAAATGATTCTATTTTGCATACTATTATGTAAACACATACGAATGTGTACAACTCAGTCGGTATACCATATGTCGAAGGTGTGAAAATTCTCACACCGTAGCTGAGTCGAATCTGATGCTTGGTATGGCTTAGCCGAGCCGAAATTTCAGTAGGCCGATAATTTAGCCCAAATCAGTTTGGCTCGTTCCGAAAGTCAGTTGGCTCTGCCCATTCGGCCTAAATGGCCAGCCCTACTACAACATGTATTGATGTACATATCACTTTTTGTGAGGGTCACATTGACATTGTAAATCTTGCTTCCATATGGGGTAAGACCTAGTTTGAACAAATAATTGTATTTAATTCAATCAAAACTCAAAATCAACAAGAAATCAACAAATACTTGGAAATTTGGAACGAATAATTTTTATATCTCCATTTCACATTTGGATTCATTCAACGCCTTAAGTCTCTTGACTGTTATGGTTGTGTTGGAGAAAATTATATTGTGTAGAAGGGATTATGGGGTCATATTGACATTGTGACAATTGGTCTAATTTGTAGTCTTGTCTGTTTATGGTTGTGTCGGAGAAAATTATAGTTATGTTGGAGAAAATTGTATTGTGTGGAAGGGATTATGGGGTCACATTTACATTGTCACATTTGGTCTAATTCAACGTCTTGACTGTTATGGTTGTGTTGGAGAAAATTGGAAGGGATTACGGGGTCACTTTAACATTGTCACATTTGGTCTAATTTGACAGTCAAGTATGACTGTGTTTGAGAAAATTGTACTGTCAGGGTCACATTGACCTTGTCAATCTTGCTTCCATATGGGGTAAGACATAGTCTGAATGAATAATCATATCATATTTAATCCAAGCAAAACTCAAAATCAACAAGAAATCAACAGATGCCTAGAAATTTGGATAGAATAAATTTTATATCTCCATTTACATTTGGTCTAATTCGACGTCTTTACTATTATGGTTCTGTTGGAGAAAATTGTGAAGGGATTATAGTTGTGTTTCCCAGACTTTTACTTGGTAGTAGACATGAAGCCTGCACGATGCTAAGGGTATATGCCTTTTTGCCTTAAATATTATAAAAACCAGTAAACATATATACTGTGGTCTCAATCTCCTCAGGTAAAGGTTATTTTGACCAAAATATACGCATCCATAACCACTGAAAAATAAGTACATAATTAGATAAATAAAGAACTAAAATGTGAGGCCTTTGAAAAAAATTGGTCTTAGAAGAATGGCAGAGAATGCAACAACCAACTAAAGTAATTCCATAAAATGTCACAAAAGAGAACTCAATCTTTCAGTTATCTTCAAGTACATTGATGAAATTTTGAAAACTATGCCCTACTGCAACACAGTTTAAGAGACTCCTCAGTCCTTGAGTCAACAACATTCAACCACACCAATTTCTTTCTCTACGCTCTTTTCCTTTTTTCCATGGCATGAGTCAGCTACACCAATGTTACGGCCAACCTCAACTATCCACCACTTCAAAATTTGGCAAAAGCCCACATTTTGTAGCTTAGTGTCATATCAAACTTGTTCTTTTCAGTTATCTTCAAGTACGTTCATGAAATTTTGAAAACCATGTCCTACTGCAACAAAGTTTAAGAGACTCCTAAGTCCTTAAAGCAACAACATTCAACCACACCAATTTCTTTCTCTACTTTCTTTTCCTTTTTTCCATGGCATGAGTCAGCTACACCAACGTTACGGTCAACCTCAACTATCTACCCAATTCAAAAGTTGGCAAAAGCCCACATCTTGTAGCTTAATGTCATATGAAACTTGTTCTTTTCTGGTTAGCTTGCATATCCATCCTCAAAGATTGAACACATGAACAAAATCAAGACTGAGTTTACTTAATTGGTGAAAACTGAAACCTAGTACTCAACTTAAAGCTGCACATAAGAGCAACTTAAATTCATAGTCATACTATCTTAAATAGATCGAAGACATTAATCGACTAAGGCTGCTAATCTTCCTCTTTCTACCAAAAGAGGAAGAACAAAAAAAAAAAAAAAAAACAGTTCTGATGGCAAAAAGGAAGCATTACTGTCTATAACAAATACTTTGGTTAGACTACTACATATATGCAATATATATATATATATATATATGTGTCATATTTAAAAATTAGAAGGAAAAAAAGAAAAAAAAGAAATGGATTCAAAATTTCAAATATTTCTTTGCATCATCCAGTGCATATATATAGTTATATCAAATGCGTGCTATCTAATTCTGTAATCATACTGATAGTAATATTATCAGTAGTTTTCCATAAGTTCATGGAAAAACCGCTTCGAGCTTATGAAGATGGATTTCATGATGGCTTTGACTTGTTATGACTTCATGTTGATTAATTTAAGCTTGATTTCATATTGAAGCAGTATGTTATATATGTATGAAGAATTCTGTACTGGTGCAATGTTGACGTATCAAAAATAGTGAGCTATATAATATTGTTTAAGACCTTATCAGCTGGGGCCAATTGCCAATTTATGAAGCAGTCTTTGGTTGGGGAAATTAAGTCAATATTGGCCGATCAATATTACTAGCAGTGTACTGAATCCGGTATTGAAGCATGAACATGAACCGGGGAATAATAAGGAACAACCATAAGCAGCTTAAATAACTAAACCAAAATAGCACAAATATATACATGGACAATTAAGAGAGAACCAAGAGATGCACCTAGAATGCATTTGCAGTGCTTAGTCTGTGTATATAAGGATATATCAATGTTTTGTGTATAAGGGAAATTAAAAATAAACTGTGGTCTTTGTTTCACAGCAAACATCCAATTACTGCACTCGTAGTAAGAGATGACCAGCTACTGATCTATCCAAACACCAAGGCAAACATGTAGTAATGACAAAATCATCTAAAGTTTCAAATATTCATGGTGTGAATATCTGCCTTTTTGAGACATTCTGATCTTAGACTACACTTCATATTTTGTATGAGCATGATTCATGGTTTCAATTTTAATACATTATGAATCCAACTCAAACAAAAGATGCAAACTTTATCAAAATCTAACAATCAATTGAAATTACAAAGGTTTCTTTAATTATTGATCCAATACCGATTAAATAAAATAGGAAGTTCTGATCAATTGGATTTGGTTTGGCATAGGAACATACCACAGGAAGTTATTCCCTCTTTCGATGGTTTAGTTGCTTACTTCTGAATCTCTTTTTTTTCTTCTTCTTCTTCTTCTTCTTCTCTCCCTTCTTCCTCTACTCTCTTCCCTTCGATCTCTCCCTCTCTGCAATACCCAATTCTCAATCAATCACTCCAACAAAAAGACGAATGCTTTGCAATGAAATTAAGGAACCCAATTCCCAATCAATCAATCAATCCAACAACAAAAAAAGAATGAAAACATAAAAAGAAAAATAGTGCTTTGCGGTGCCAATTAAGTATTGGAGGGTGAGGGTTTCGCTTACTTTAGCTCCTCTTCCTCACTCGTTAATTCTTAGTTCATGTTGATTTTGTTAACGTGATGCTATTGCGAATTGGATGAGTCATTTAACCCTCAATTAGCCTAGATGCATAAGCAGAACCCATTCCCTTTCAGATGTCCTTCGCCAGAGCAAACACACAGATGTAAACGAAACACCCCAGCAGTGGCAGGCTGCATCACCTATCGGGGGGCAACAATGCAAAAGGACAAAAACGGTAGTGCACTGTTACTAAGAGAGACTGTTCATAAGCTACAGTACTCCTGCTCTGTTTTAGTATTTAAATAGATTAAGCTTCCAACCCTCAAGTTAATATGCATCGTTATATAAACAAACCAGAGAAAACCACAATCACCAAATGGCTCGAGGCTTCCTTGTCATCCTAATCTTATTCTCTTCTTTCATATCTTCTCATATTCATGCATGCAACCAAAATGAACGCAGCTTTCTCCTCTCCTTCGCTCTCACTCTCTCTTCTTCTCTTCTACTTGGAACTCCTCCAACTGTTGCTATTGGGAGGGCATCACTTGTGAGCAGTATGGTTTTGTCACCCATCTGGAACTACCTTCCAAAGGGTTCAGAATCAAAGGAGGTAATACTTTCCCTTCACTCGGAAATCTCACACGTCTCACCCACCTCAATCTCTCCCACAATTCGCTTTATGGTTCACTAGATCACATTCAATTACCCTTGTCATTGAATCGTCTAGAGGTTCTTGGCTTGAGCTACAACGCATTTTCAGGTTCCATCCCGTCCTATATTTGTCTTCATTCTTCTCCCTTGATATGGCTATTAGATTTTTCCTTCAATAATTTTAATGGCAGTATTTCTCCCGAACTAGGCAAGTGCTCCAAACTACGAGTTTTTCGTGCAGGCTACAATAATCTAACAGGGTTACTTCCGGAAGATATCTATAATGCTACCACACTCGAAGAGATTGAGTTGCCTAGTAACTCCCTATATGGAGCCATTAGTGATAAAATTGTCAACCTCACTGCCCTCAACACTTTTGATCTCTCTTATAACCATTTCAGTGGTGTTCTCCCTCTAAGTCTTGGGAAGCTCTCGAAGTTGAAATTCCTAGTCCTTGATTCGAACAAGCTAGAAGGTCCCTTGCCCCCTTCTTTGATGAATTGCACGAAGCTCGTAGAGATACGTATAGGAGCCAACAGCTTGGAAGGAGATATCTCCACGTTTAATTTCTCCAAACTGAGTCAACTTAGTAAACTTGATCTAGCGGTGAATCTCCTCACCGGTACTGTGCCAAGGAGTCTTTACTCGTGCAAATCCTTGAAAGCAATTCGCCTAGGCGAAAATGATCTAGAGGGACTAATACAAACTGAGATTATATCGATGACATCCTTGTCCTTTTTATCCTTTAGTTTCAACAAACGACAATTGACCAATGTCACAGGGGCAGTAAAGGTATTAATGGGTTGCAAAAGTCTAGTATTCCTCACCATTTCATCTAGTTTTCTAGGTGGGGAAATGCCAGGTGATGATGGGATTGTTGAATTTGATGGATTCCAAAGTATTCGACTTTTGGATTTGAGTTATTGTGGACTCACTAGTGAAATACCTGGATGGTTATCTAAGCTGAAGAAGCTGGAGATCCTGAATCTGAATTCAATAGAATCACAGGTGTTTGAGCCCAAAAGTAATTTTGGCGAAATCCTTTAGTGGGTCTGAGCTAGTGGGCCGATACCTGCGGCCCAAAAATGAGACTACACGGATTTGGGTTGTGATGTTGCTCATCCCGTGTTTCATAAGGAGATATCATCCTTAATTGCATGAAGATATGAGCGCTCGTGAGGGCGTGAAGATATATTTGCAATTAATACGTGCGTATCCTACTACTCGCATCCAGCGATCACATCTAGGATTCTAAGAGGCAATTAATCTTTACCTATATTCTAGCGACGGCAGAAGTGGATAGTTATCACCCACAATTATATCAATACTATTAAGAGTTTTGATTTGATTCAAGGCCAATAACTGTGGCCCAAAATATAGTATTTCATTCCTATTAGGAAAGTGAATCTGCAGTAGCCTATATATAGAGGCTAAACACGATACAGAAGAGGACCGCTCTCAAATCAATCAATCCCAGCGATTACAAAGCCTCCCCGGAGCAAACCCTCAACCTAGTTGAAACCTGGTGACCGCCCGCCAGTCCTAGTCTCCTCGCGAGCCGACTGTCAGCCTCACCAGATCAACCCGGCGACCGTACTTCCAGTCCCAGTCTCCCCAGGAGCCGACTGCGAGCACAACCGCCACTGTTACTTCCAGCGAAGCAAGGGTAACGCCCTCGCAACCCAGCGAAGCTAGAGTCACGCTTTAGCAAACCCGTGCTTCTCTCAACTTCCCAGTGATTGCTCTGCTTAGTCTACAACACTAAGTATCGATTCGGTGAACGCAAAGAGACCACAACCAAAGCCCTTACCCGCGTAAGGCAAAGAAGTCCTTTTCCGGTTGGCTCGGGACTTTACCACGGCTGCATTCTATACTCTTGGCATCCAACCAAATTTCATGTGGTTTACCAAAAGAACTTTGTAGGCTGCCGATGTTGGTACACGGGCGAGCTGCAGGTCAAGTAGATCGTAATCATCTTGAGCTGCCTATATTTGTCAAACCGGAAGATGGAGGCACTATACAGTACAGTTCTTTGTCTCTCTTTTCTCCAATGATTGATCTATCAAACAACAACATGAGTGGAAGTATACCTTCCGAGATCGGCCAAATGCAGTTTCTCAGTGAGTTGCATGTTAGCTTCAACAACTTTTCTGGTGACATTCCACACCAAATAACTAATCTTAAAAATTTGAAGGTATTGGATCTCTCCAACAATCATTTGTCTGGGAAGATTCCAGCCTCATTGACATTCCTGAACTTGCTGGGAATTTTTAATGTCTCATACAATAATTTGGAAGGACCAATTACAACAAGCATTCAGTTTCCACTACAACAAAACTGGGCAATGAACACCATTCCAAATGGTGTGTATTGAAAGAATAGACTCCAATAATTGGTGCATGTGAAAACCCAATAGCCACCACTTTAGACACTATTATGGGGTTGGTTCCTTTGATGACGTGACATATACCCAAAGAGACACTATCAGAATTTTGGTGCCTTAGAATTGTGGGTCCTACCATGCCAATGGTGCCTCAAATGGATTTTAAAAACTTATTCTGTTTCACACCATTGTTGACAATGGTGACTTCAGAAATTTCAAATTAAAAAAAATAATAATTCAAATATGAAATCATTTCATGTGGATCCAAAGCACTCCCTTCTGATCAACAATACTCCTAGTTGAATACAAAATATTCTGCATACATAAAACTATCTAGAAGTTGATGTACGTTAAACTACTTGGAAGTTGAAATATTCCTATAATAGTAGCGACGGTATCCATCTTCTCCTTCAATCACGAGCTACTACATCAGACAATGTTAGCATGAAGTGATAATAACTTTTGAAATAAAAAAACATAAGCTTGGTGTCACGCCCCGAATTTTGAATAAACAATTCAAATCTGAAACATGAATAATTACAATTACAAATAATGTCCTGAATTTTTTTCTCACAAACAACCACATTTCACACCTCTCAATAATACAATAAACCAACTCCTCAAGTTACTTATTACAGCACACTCTCACCAATCAAATTGTAAGGCTCAAATGAGCTTAACTCACCTCACTATTACAATTTCTGTAAATCTAGAACAAATACTCTAACCCGCACGATCACCGCCCTGATTCTCCTGACCTGTAGGATTTCCCGCTACACAATTTGAATAGTGTACCGGGATTGCAACAACACCAAACCAGGTAAGCTTTTGACAGCTCGTATGAGTAAACAAGAATGCACGATTGATTTTATCAAGTTACAAAACATTTAACTCAAGTAATTCTCAGCGTAATTAATTGAAGTGCATCACGTCACTTCAAGTATACCTCAACTCACATCACACAAAGACCACCACAATCACAACTACACATTCGCTCTCAAATAAATATATACAAAGGTATACTCATGGGCATACGATTCTTATTTTAATCCCCCATGCAGTATATTATACTCTAAGGCATACGATAACTCACGTTATCCCCCTAACAGTACAAAGGCAGACAGACTAGAGCTCTAACTGAATCGTAATGTGTCACCTTGGCCAAGGTTCACGCTTACGAATTACTCCTCAACTGAATCGTAATGTGTCACCTTGGCCGAGGTCACGCTTACGAATAACTCCTCAACTAAATCGTAATGTGTCACCTTGGCCAAGGTTCACGCTTACGAATAACAGCTTATCTCAATTTACTCAACTACTCAACTGATTCGTAATGTGTCACCTTAGCCAAGGCTCACGCTTACGAATAACAGCTTTTCTCAATTTACTCAACTACTCAACTATCACACTTTACTCAATTACTCTTTATCAAACTCAACTCAACCAATAAGATAAACCGCAACGCACTCAACTCCTCATTTAATTCATCTCAATATCACCATCCAATATTTATTCCTCATAAATACCTACATACAAGATCATTCCCTCAGGAATAATTATCAATACACACTCAATATCACACTATCCAATATTTATTTCTCATAAATATTTACATACAAAATCATTCCCTCAGGAATAATTGTTTATACTCACTATAAATCACACCATCCGATATAAATAGATCATCACCATTTCACACTCTTCAATGTCACACCAATTCGTATATAATCACATAAATATATATATATATATATATACGTAATCACCCACTCAGGAGTGATCACTAATACCAACTATAGTTCACACAAGAAAATCGGGAAATTCATTTTGTATAATTAAATCATTTTACTTACCTATGGACCATAGTTGATCAAGTCCATATGATTTAAAACAAATATTTATTCCATAATTATTTTCACACAATTACCACAGAAAATAAATTAATTAAAGGTACTTGGTTCATAATATGAACCACGTGAGGTTTACTCACCTCTAATCCCGCTGCGTCTTCTTAACAGCTCGAAATATGAATCACAAATCGTCGGCCAAATCAAACTGTCAACCACCTAATCAAATGTGACTTGAATTTAGCCAACAATTTCAAAACATACTTAAACGACAATCCAACGGTCGGATTCTAACTTATATGAAAACCCGACGGACAGATTCTCATGAATCGCACTCCGAATCACTATTTCACAATCATACGAAGATCCAACGGTCGGATCTTCACAAAGTCATCGGGACAGTCATACGATCAACATATCAGAACTACAAGCCCATCGGACGGTCCGATCTTCACAGATCATTAATCGAACAATCGAAATTGATCGAAATCGTAAAATTCATAACTTAATCATACTATCTCCAAAAATTATGAATTACATATGGAAACGATCGTATCAACACGTAGAACACAAAAATGGACAGAAACTGTACTTGGGGTGGCCGGAGGTCGCCAGAAACCACCATCACAGTGGCGGCACCGCCGCCCATCCAAAGTCAAAATTAGACAAAACTCCCAACAGGAAAGTTCTTCATCTTAATTCGAATTGAAACTTTGATAACTACATCGAAGTCAGATTATGAGTCAAAAAGTAGAATTTTGCCTCGCAAGGTTTGAAACCCGAAGAACCCTAGTTTCAGAAATTCCAAAATTTGATCTCCACAGATCGAATCACTGCAATAGGTTTCAAGGGTAGCATCCACGTCCTCTGGGCTAGAAAAGCCCTTAAATAACTAGAGCTATGGTGGCCGTATTTGGGAGAACCAAGGTCGGCGATTTTGGGCGGTTTCAGCTCGGCGGAGCAACTTCCCGGGGTTGCAACGGCCTCCACAGTGCTTCCCATGCTAAAAGACTTCCACAGACGTGTAGGTAGGAGTGTGGTGAACAAAACCCACTCAACAATTCGACCTATCGTGGCCGGAGGAGGAAGAACGAAGGTGGCGAAGTGGGCTACAGTGGCCGAGCTCGGGAGAGAGAAGAGGCCCAGATTTCTGTTTTCAGAATTTTATGTCCTCTTTTGCAATTTCCGGAAATGGAAATTATTTTATACCAAAAAGGAAATATTTTCAAAAAATCATAACTAATTCATACGAACTCCGATTTTTGCGTTCCGCATATGCACGAGATCATATCGACGAGCTCTACAACTTTCATGAAGGAAGTTTTCCCAAATTCCATAATTATAAAAAGTCAACTTTCGCGAGCTCCTAAATAACGTACGTTTTCGAAATAAAAGCGTTCGAACTAATTTCACCACTCCTCCAAGCTTCGTACTTTCTCCCATGACCACGAAATAATTTCTAAAATTTCCTCGGAAAATAATTTGAATTTACGGGGTATTACACTTGGTGCATATCCAATTTCACAAGCAAGAAAAAATACATACCCTGTTATTCATGTCATTTGTAGATCAATGTTGACCACGGATTCCTAAAAGTAACAGAGCCATATTGACAATCAACAAAACAGAAACAAAATTGTAGTTTGAGGCCAATAATGAAATAACAAAATCGGAGACATTAGTTAGCAGGCTATTTTGTAGGATTGGTGCACCCTGTTTTCTGATTAATCAAGCACAATCACCACTTTAACCTACACCACCACAGTTACTTTTTTCCACACTGCACCTACTAAAGCTTGGCTTTCATCGCAGTTTGAAGTTTCCAAAGGCATTAGGAAACAATAAGAATGAGATGAGACATAATGATACAAGTACTAGCTAGCTCAGCAAATGGAATATTGCTGCTTCATAATCAAAAAGTTTTAAGGAGGATATTACAGTCCTTTGATGTTAATGAAAGAAGGTCTCACCATCAGAGTTATGTTGCATGTTTTATTTCCAGGGGCCTGGATTAATATGACCTTAACACTTCCAGAGGACGCTGGTATGCAATCAGTTTCATATCGATCAACAATTTCAACAACCTACTAAAAAGATATTCCTGATTAAGGACATGTAGAGCTAGAAAAGAATAGACAGTTATGCATCAAATTGGGTTTCACTTGAACATACATATCGGGAAGCAAATAGGGTAGCAACTCTAATGTTTATCTAAACGATTGCAATGCACATGAATGCTGTGATTACCTACAAGCACAAGCGTATAAAAAGTACATTTGGAATTCTAACAGGTATATGGATACCAGGCAGACATATGATTCATTGCTAGAAAGCCTACCTATTTTGGAGTGAGAATTGGCTTGCATGCTGGAAGTTCCTGCTGAGTAAATCTTGAATCTAAAAGGATTAAATTTTCAAGATACCTGCTAGTTTATGATTAATCATAAGGCTAATAAGAACCTAAGCACCTAACTATTTAGCAAGGCACTAAACTGGGGCTTTTTGCAATTGGTAATTATGTTGCATCAACTAGTCTTTCACATAGGTAAACTGGAATCACATACAGATTTCCAAAACCAGTTACCACATCTTCCATGCATTGATTATAGTAATAGTGCATTATTTATGTTAGGCTGCTAGATGTTATATGCCTCAAACTTAATGTTTAGCATTGTAAGACCACCAGTGCTTGTTTCTTGAATATGTACAAGTTGAGTCATATTAAATCAGTATAAATAACATGAAACTATCTCAAAAACTCACTTTCACAAATTAGACTACCAAAGTCAGACATAATCAACTTCAAGAAAACTCCTAAACCTAACAAATACAAACATCTAGCTAATCGAAACCTGAAACACGAAGGCAGAAACACACAAAATCTCCATCTGGGAATTTCCGATATGAACTCAAATCCCCAAAAGAAGCAAAAATCCAAATTCTTAGAGAATAAAAATTTACATTTGGGCCACTTGGACCTCCTGCGAGCAGCTGAATCGGCAGATACGGCGCCGTATTAGAACTCAACAGATACAAACCCTAGCTTTTCCGTAGGTAAGACTCAAATCTTTTCAATAATTAAAGAAACCCAGAAGATCAATTTGATGGGTTAAAGAAACCCACATGCTCACAATACCATGTAACTGTAAGTGTCAGATGAGGAAGGTGTTGTAAGATTCAACTAAAAAAACCGGTTTTTTACCCAATTGAAAGAAAATAATACCTGTTTGGGGTGGAGGATGATGCCAAATAATGAGTAGAGATGAGGCCGATGATCTCGAATCGACACTTGAGCAGGGATGTAGCCAGGATATAGATTTGGGGTGGGCTAATTTAAGGCTCGCTTACAAGAAATTTTTTTTCTTTGTCGATAATAACTTAATAGATTTTGAGACTACATTTTAGAAAGAAAAAAAAAGACTAATGGAGAATGTTGTAACTAAAGAAAGAAAAAAAAGGGAGAACAAAATGTGGAAAGAGCAAAGAAAAACAGACAAAATTTGCCTTTAAGAGAAGAAATTTTTAAGAAATACAAATAGGAAAAACTAATAGAAAAGTTGTAACAAAAGAAGAGGGGGGGGGGGGGGGGGGAAGGGGGGGAAAAGGGGAAAAGACAAAAAAAAAAACATAAGAAAAGAAAGTGATGCCAAAAAAAAGGAGAAGGATATGAATTAACAACAAAGAATGGAGAATTACAAGACTCGAACCCAGGTCAGATTTAAGGAAGAGCTAATAAAACTTTCTCATTTTACCAACTGAACCAAAGTCACAATCATGGTGAAATGGCACACTTATACTATCTACATTATTGCAACAATTTTGGGTTGGGCTACAGGCCAACTAGCCCTTCACATGGATGCGTCCCTGGACTTGAGGTGGAAGACCCATTATGATTCGAATCCATAAGAACCAGATAGGAGCTTCTCACTTGCTGTTGAGGAGAGGAGTGATGCTGACATCTTCGAGGTCGTCGTAGAGGTGGGTGTTGTTGCCAATACAATTGAAGGAAATTGGGAGAGATAGGTCCATAGATCTCATTAGAACCAACAGAATTAGGCAGATCTACAAGCGTGAACAGAAATAGGGTTTAGGGAAAAAAAAAAAAATTTGGTCTGGTTGGGGAAGAAAATGTTAAGAGCATATGAGGTAAGAAGAAAAGAGGAGAGTTCGATCAATATATGCTGGGATATAAAATTGGACCAAACCCCCCATTATAATAATAGAAAAATGCATTGGCACCAATATAAGTAAACGTGAGGCTACCATTTACTAATAAACAAATGCATACACACTATTATAAGTAATAGTGAGACCATGCAAGTACACATTTGGGTTGGATATCTCCCATAAACACCACTAGCTGATTCGTGCCCAGACAATGGTGTGCTTAGCCCACTTTTGTGGTAGTGTTCAAAGCTTCGGTGCGTATGCATTTGAAGGCAATCCAAAGCTTTGTGGCGCCTTGCTTCAAAAAGAGTGTCAACCAAGAAAGGTCATCGACGGTGATGAAAAGGGCAAAAACCAAGATGTCGAGAATGCGTATCAAAACCAAAATCCATGGTCTTTTATTTCCATTGTGCTTGGGTTCATTACAGGATTTTGGGGAGTTTGTGGTCCTTTGATGCTCAAGAAGACATGGACAAATGCATATTTTCAATACCTAGACAATGCTAAAAACAAGTTCATTATTGTGATGATAAGAGTGCATATGAATTGGACGAAGCACAAAACTTAGAAGCTAGCTAGCTAGATAATTGCACCTACGTACTTTGGTGTTTTGATTTGTTTAGTTGATCAAGGCACAGTTGGTTCTCAAAATAATTATACCTTTTTTTAAGGGGGTGAAATTTGCACCCCCAAAATTGCAAACCACACCCCATTTTATTTTTTTAATAATATTTCATCCCAAGTCTTTTTGCACTTCCCAAAATACCCTCAAAAGCCAGATTTTCTTATTGGGTCTGTGTTTCCCTCTCTCTCTCTCTCTCTCTCTCTCTCTCTCTCTCGTTCTCTTCTCCAAAATGTCGGGCTTTCAGAGAGTACAAAGTTCCAATTATCCAACTGCAAAATTGAAAACAAGACCCAATTATCCAACCGCAAAATCGGAAACAAAATCCAAGTACAAAGTCGGGACTCGGGAGGAGATTACAATCCAAAATCCCAAATCGAATAGCAGATTGCTCATTGCTATACAAGAACTTTTCTTCCAATTCCAGTAACTTTGAGTAAGAAACTCAAACCGTAAGAACAAAGAAGAAAAAATTGACCCTCAAAAGGAGAGCATTAGCTCGACCCGCCGGACCCAAAACTCGACCCGCGGCTTCTTGGGCATGACCCAAGCCCGGACGCCCTCCCACGACTCCAGAACGCTCATGTACCACAAACTCATCCTCTACAAAATGAGCATCCACCTAATCATATATTGTACAACAATTCAACACCAACTGAACATTTTTTGCAGCAAATTTGAGCAGCAACTAGAACAATAAGCAATTAAGCATAAAAAAAAATAATAAAAAAAGTAATCGAATTGCAAAAATCCAACCAAATACCTTGCAACTAGCTACCAAATCCATTTTTTATCATCAATTACTATTGCCCAGACAGTACAGATTCTTCTCTGGGACTAATTTAACCAAACAAACCAGCACATAGCCTCCACAGGGATCGATCTAACCAAAAAAAAATTAATAAAAACCCAAAACAAAAAAAAAATTTAGAAAAAATTAAAAATAAAATTCCATTCCAACTGAGAATCCAAGTCATCGATTGAAAAGCCACAATCCATCCATGCATCAAAACCAAAACCCTAGAATCGGATTCAAATCTCATTTACGTGAACCAATTGGGAACGACGGAGATGCAGAACCAAAAAACCAAAAAATAATAATTAAGGGGAGTAATTTGGTGTTCTGCGCCGACTAGCTGTGAGCTCTGGCTTTGTGGGCTAGGGTGGTGAACTGGATGCGACCGAAGCCGCAGGATTTCCAGTTATTGTGGTCGCTGGCGATTTCGATGGTGAAGATGGAGTCAGGTTCGAGAGTGGACTTGAGGAAGGTGAGGAGGTCGTTGGTCTGAGAGTGGATTGAGAGGTAAGAGGCAGAGAAGTGGTCGATCGATTTGGGTGTGAGGTTGTCGTAGGACTGAATTGGGCTTACCAATCGGCGTCGTGCGTCGGAGATTCAATTCCAGTTCCATTCGCCGACGTGATGGTGGAAAGAGGGAGTATTCGCCGGAGAGAGAGAGAGAGAGAGAGAGAGAGAGAGAGAGATTAATATAAGAGGATTTCGTCGCAGAGAGAGAGGATAGAGAAAGGGAAGAACAGAGTCAACAGACCCAAAAAGAAGGGCATTTTGGGAAGTGCAAAAAGACTTGGGATGAAATATTATTAAAAAAATAAAATGGGGTGTGGTTTGCAATTTTGGGGGTGCAAATTTCACCCCCCCCCTTTTTAAATTCTTTTCTTAATTTTTTTATTATTAGTTTTTTTACAATTTTGACGCTATATATGTACTCTCTAAGTTAACACCAGTAGAAAATTATTTGAGACAAGCTTACATGTGCAATTGTACACAGAATTAGGAAAAGAAAGGTCTATGTCGCAAAACTTGGCTATAGATTCCATGACAGAAAATCTTCCACAATTTGTCTATATGACAATGATAACTATCTTTCTTAATGCCGGTCAGATTGGGTTATGGACTTGCTGATCCTTCTGGGGACTTATGGATGTGGTGCTCAATTAATTTGGCAATGCTGACCTTATTTTAGTTCAATATAAATACAAACATGAGGAAAATTTAATTCTTTCACAGAACACGCTCCACGAGTTTCTAAAAAGACCTAGGGTTTTCGTATTCTCCTCTATGCTCGTCCAGTGGCTCACTGGGTCGAGGCTGCAGGTTTCTGGCCTCTTCGGAGGGTGGTGAGTGCAGCCGGTCAGGGTGTCAGTTGTTGTGATGATGGTTTGTCACAGGACTGGATTCGGCTATTGGCAGAAGACGACATATTTAGTGAGATACCATACCTGGGTGGCACTGCATCGGTGGTGGTACCTCAGGGCGTTGTTGCACCTCAAGGCGTTAATGCATCAGGGGCCGGTCAAGATTGCGTCGCAGGATTGGCTAGGGACGAGCAAACTTGGGTGGCGGAGATGGGATCAATCGGTCTTTTTGCTTTGACCCCGTTATCTAAGAGTTGCAATCTAGGATTCTCAACCCAGATTTGGTATGGTTTGGTTACTAAGGTGGTGTGATGGCGATCGAGGCCTTGACTTGATGGTGGCGTGCCAGTGTAGGTGGTGCAACGGAGGCGGCGGCGGTGTTAATGCTACGTTGGGCCTCGATGGTGGGTTGGTATTTTCTTACTAAGATTTGGGTTGGATGCTAGGCTGCCCAATTCCTTAGGAGTGATTGGGCCTGGGCTTTGAGATTGGGCCTTGGGTCAGTTTTAAATTTTCATATTTTAGTTTATTGTTATTTGTTTGTAGGATGCGGCTTTATGCAGGCAATAAGTCCCTACCCTATTGTGGTTGGGCGACATGGCCTTTGTCCTTGACTGCGTGTGTGCTCTGTCTGCTATGACTAGGGGCAAGTTCCTTGCTTCGTCAAATGGTCACAACCTCCCAGTAGCAGAATGAAATTAAGTGCTACCGAATTATTTTTCTAGTGGCAACATAATGGGAAAGCTTAAGGTAATATTAAATTATGGCTTCGCGTGAGCAATATCTTTCGAGTGTGTCACCACAAATGTAAACTGAATATAGTAGCCAGTAGTATACTCTTCGCTAATTGGTGCTTGTTAGAATACATATGTTTAGCTGAGACGACTCCTGTTATTATCTCAGAATGTTCGCTCAATGCTCATTGTCTTTTGGGGTTTAGGCAAAATGTCCCCCCCCCCCTCTCATATATTATGTGGTTTCATTAATGATCGAAGCTTAAGGGCAGAAGTACTGCCCCTATTTCAAAAAAATAAAACAAAATAAAATAATACAAATGATTGAAATCTGATAACAGACCTGCTAGTGCAGCTTTATCATCAAATGGCTAATGCATTCCTTTTCTTTATGCTCCTGATATTCTCTTCCAATATCATATTTGAAAACATTCATACTTGCAACCAAAACGCAGCTCACTGCTGTCCTTTGCTCTCACTTTTCCTTCTCGGCAGTTGAATTGGACTTCCACCGGTTGTTGCAATTTGGAGGACATCACATGTAACCAGGGTGGTTGGATCACTCATTTTCAGTTACCTTCCAAAGGACTTAAACTCAAAGAAGATATCTTTCTATCATCATCACTTGGAAATCTCACACATCTCACCCATCTGAATCTCTCTCACATTTCAGTTTCTGGTTCACTAGACCAAAGTACTGGATTCTTCTTGTCTTTGAATCATTTGGAGGTCCTTGATCTGAGCTATAACCTTCTTTCGGGAGAGCTACCAACTTATTCTTCCAACATGCTTGGAATATGACTAGTTTCAATGTCAGCAGCAACAACTTCTCAGGTTCTATTCCATCCTCTATTTGTGTTCATGATTACTCACCATCAATTAGGTTGTTGGATTTTTCCTTCAACAAATTCAGTAACAACATATCTCGTGGACTAGCAGAGTGTTCCAAACAGCAGTTTTTTCATGCTGGTTACAATAACCTCTCAGGAATACTTCCAATAGAGATGTATAATGCTACCACACATGAAGAAATTTCATTACCTACTAATTCTCTTTCAGGAGTCCTTGGTGATTAAATGCTGCAACTTGTGAACCTCACAATCCTTGATCTCGCCTATAACCAATTGAATGGTGTGCTCCCTCACCATTTGGGCAAGTTCTCTAAGTTGAAACTCATGGTTCTTGATTTCATCAATCTAGAAGTTTTTTTGCCCCCGTCTCTCACAAATTGCACAAACCTTGTAGAATTACGCCTTGTAGACAACTTCTTTGCAAGGGAAATAACCAGGATTAACTTCTCTTATTTTAGTCAGCTTAGTAAACTTGATCTACGGAAAAATAACTTCACTGGTATCTTTCCAATAAGCTTGTACTCATGCAAGTCCTTGAAAGAAATTCGACTGAGCTGTAACAATCTAGAGGGAGAAATACAGCCTGAGATTTCTATCGTTGATATCCTTGTCCTTCCTGCAGTCTCTTGGTGACAATACGTTGACCAATGTTACAGGAGCAATGAAGATATTGATGCATTTCACAAGTCTTGTTTTCCTTAACAGCTAGTTTTGTAGGTGAGGAACTACCAGCTGATCTTGGCAATGTTGAAGACTTTGATGGATTCCAGCAGAATCTTCGACTTTTGGATTTGAGTGATTGTGAGCTCACTGGTCAAATAACCTTATGGTCTCAGCTCAAAAAGTTACAAATCTTGAACTTGTATTCTAATAGATTATCAAGGTCAATACCACTTGGTTGGGGACTCTTCCAATGCTCTTTCATATTGGCTTGGAAAGGAACCTAATTTCAGGTGAATGTCCAAAGGAACTCTGTAGACTTCCAGCATTGGTATCTAAACAAAAACCAGCTCAAGTAGACGATATTGATCGATATTGATCTTGAATTGGCTGTCTACGGACACAAAAGCGCAACATTACTACCACACAAAATTGTCTTACTTTCTCCAGCTATACATGTAGGCAATAATTGTTGGAAAAATATATGGTCTAATTGCTATATTTATAATAAAATCAAGAATTTGTTTAATCACATCAAGTAAAAGGCAGAGAGCATAATTCAAATCAAATTAAACCAATAAAAGTTAGAAAAACCTTAAACAATATGGTCTAGCTTAGAACTTGGTTCTATGTCCTTAAGACGAAATTGCCTCCTCATTGGTGCTTGAAGGGTTTTAATGGAAAATGTCTCCCAGGATACAACGAACTTCTTCTTGTGGTAGTAGCACTCCAAACCTCAAGAACAGCGAACTTAGATTGTGTATGAACTCTCTCTTTAAAAGACTCAATTGATTTTCATGACATTAGGAAAACTCATATGTAAAAGAAGAGGAGGAAAGATTAATTCAAGAAGTCATTTTCAGAATATGGTGTAGCAAGTGTTTTATAGATGTAAAGTGACT
The DNA here is from genome assembly GCA_002564525.1 of Rosa multiflora. Lineage (NCBI taxonomy): Eukaryota > Viridiplantae > Streptophyta > Magnoliopsida > Rosales > Rosaceae > Rosa > Rosa multiflora. The sequence continues at coordinate 152,804 of BDJD01003049.1, forward strand.
TTTGAAGAAGATATGACTTTTCACCAAAAGTTATCTTTTGTGATCAGCCATGATTTCTCATAACGTAGTCATTTATAAATATTCAACTTCACACCTTTTCACTAATTTTTCATCCACAAATTATGGAAAATAAAATACTTAATATTAAATTTTCCAACAATCCCCCACATGGATGAAATAATTAGTTAGAAAGGAAAATTTCAAAATACGACGCGCGCGGACATATGAGAGAGTTCGGTTGAAATGATATCGCATAGGGATAAGTAGCTTTTGGCTTTGAACTTTCGTTAGTGAAATACCATCGGATTTACTAGCTAATTAGTGAACGTAATGTCTTGAACTATTCAGCCATTTATGTAAAACCAAGACAATAGTATTCACACAATACCTTTTCATACACATCTAGTTCTATGGTTGTGTCCTTCCGGCCATGGACAACACCCGGTATTCATGTGATTTAGAGAATTCAGCCTTCAAAAATTCTCATAGAAACGGCCTCATTTCACACTCATATAGGTGGCTTCCTATGAAGAGTATCCTTCTATACCCCACTTGAAAATTCAAGCTATAGGAACCATTAAAAGCAAAGCTTACCCTAACTCATTAAGCATTGTTTCATCATCATAAGACATGGGAAGAGATTTATCTCCACAATGCTACTCCAAAGTCATCCACCATTTAGTTGTCCCTTTGAACCTAGATCTTGGGATCTCCAATCAACTAGGTTGGGTATCCATAGTGGCAACTTTATATTTTAGGCTTATATCACATTCCTTTCGATGATCAACTTACTCTCTAATATATCAAACTTTAATTCAAATAATTGGGCCCACTTGTTTGACTATAACTTCATTCCAAATCAAATTCAATACATGAAAACTAATTTCATTCGAGAGTAGTTGTTACCAAGTCGTCTTCGATACACTAATCGAGACTTACTAATTACATCAACTAAGACATATACTTGTAATTAGACACCCCCACATTTTTAAGGTATTTGAAGGAAAGCCTCTAATCTTTCCATACCTTACGAGATGTTCCATTATAATATATCATTTAAGTAACTTGTGGCAAAGCATCTCTTCATAAGTCAAAGTCCTTATGAAAGTCTTAGTAAATACCCCACACACAATTTTCTGATGCATGTGATCCTCATCGATCACCATAGATGTCTTATAATTCTCTTTTCTTCGTCCTTCTTTTCTCTTCTAAATGTTGAAGGATATCGACATAATGTGTGCCTCTACAAACTAGGGTTTAGAGTTGTAATAGGAATGTGTTCTAGGTATTCAATTGTAATCAGATTCTATTACCTTTTTGGGTACCTTGTAACTCCCTATTTAAAGGGCTCCTATTATCAATGATAACACACAATTCTATTCTCCTACAACACGTTATCAGCACGAGTTCTAACCCTAGCCGAAAAAAAAAACCCTAAAAACCCTAAACATCAAAATATGCCGCAGCCTCCCTCAGCTTTCCTACTGAGCTGCAGCCCTCCCTTGCAGCCTTCTGCTATATCTTCTGATACGCTAAAAACAAGCGCTCAACTTAACCCTGCAAGATGTAGTCGTTAGCAAAATAGAATAAGCAAGGATCGTTCGATGCCAGAGATTGAGGGTAACCAATTAATCACAAAGAAAAAAAAACAAAAATAAATTAATCTAAACTAATCAAAGAACACCAATCAAACAAAAAGAAACTAACTAAAAGAAAAGAAAACAACCATAGAATAAGGAGAAGAAGAGAGGAAGCAACGAAATAAAAGAAGAATAAATGTTTTGGGGGTTTTAGGGTTTACGAAAATTAAAGGAAAACAAAGAAAACAATTTCGATTTTTAAGTTGAAAAACAATATGGAGAAGACGTTAGAGACTCGGAAATCCACCACCAATTATTTTCGAACAATGTTAAGTTAACCTAGTTTCAATTACTGAGGTGTGAACAGAAATCAACCAAGAAACAAGTCGGAGCAGATCATGTCCCTTATTAATGTTTCCCTAAATACTTAGTCTACGTGAACGCACAATAGCTAAGCCTATCAAACATGCAATCAAGGTATAGAACGCTATCCTATCAACAACACATATAGTGTCAACA
>BDJD01003049.1:169467-184632 GCA_002564525.1 Rosa multiflora
CAATACAAGACCGGACACCTCAATTATTATGAACTTGTTAGCTAGATATAGCCCCGCTCCAACGCAACTCCATTAGATTGGTATAAAGATAATCTTTCGATATTTGAGAGGTACGATTGATATGGGCTTGTTCTATCCCTATAGAGAAAAGAGATGACGGAAGTGTAGGATCGGACCCCACAAGGCAAAATGCCACCTTCCGTGCTCCTCCTCTCCTCCATCAAAATGACAACATGCACTTCTAAATACTGAAGTGAACCAAATCCGATCAGAGGATAATGTAGCGGACTTATTTACTAAGTCGTTACCAAAATCCACTTTCGAGAAACATGTAAAGAGCATCGGATTGAGAAAGTTATCCGAACTCCCATGATTGTAGCAATCAGGGGGAGATATTGACATGAGGGGGAGGCATGATGTCTACATGTTCGATCTCGAAAAGTGAATGACGTGTTGCGCTCTTTTTGTCCTTCGACCAAGGTTATTTTTGTCCCACAGGGTTTTTGTTACCTGGCAAGATTTTTAACGAGGCAACAATTAAAGCGTCATCACCAAGTTTGAGCGGCACAAGGCGGAGTGTTGAAGGATATCGACATAATGTGTGCCTCTACAAACTAGGGTTTAGAGTTGTAATAGGAATGTGTTCTAGATATTCAATTGTAATCAGATTCTATTACCTTTTTGGGTACCTTGTAACTCCGTATTTAAAGGGCTCCTATTATCAATGATAACACACAATTCTATTCTCCTACAACACTAAAGAGATAGTTTATTCTTTATCTCTTTAGATTAAAAGGTAGAAACCTACATTTTTACCATGGCTTACTATGGCCAAATAACGTATCTGGTTTAATTCATAATTCTATGGAGATTACCATACATCCGTATATACGTACTGTCTCTTTACTAGTGGAGATTCCAGCAAACATTATTTGATTCATAAATTCTTACTTATTAAAAGCAACGGTCCAATGCTTTTCCAATCATCAACATAAGCATTATGCTTCAAGTATTCAGTGTATGATGATTAGTAATCTGATACTACTTTTCCAAATTCTGGAAAAGGTCAACGCACACTAATATCATGAAAAACAAATATTGGTGCATTTTCAATAACTAGGCATATATTAATTCCGCATCATATCGAAGAATTACATATAGACATATGCATATTCTGTAAACTTTTCATTTTTGCGGTATATGCATGTCCGTATTCTTTCCATTGTACGGATAGGAACATACTGCTATCTCTTTGATAGAAATCAACCTATTCAATCACCAGTTGCGCATGTAAATACATGTACCCGTTCCCAACAGTTATGGCTATGTCACTTAAGCCATGTATCATTAGAATTATAAGCAAATATACAATAGTCAAGATATATCACACATACACTACCACGTCACATAGCCCAATACATGCTTATTTGGAGATATGAGAACAGGTTTTGATATATACAGAATAAGAAATAAATCAACCCAGAGCATAGAATCTTACAAACCGTTTGAGGGGTTGCGACCCTTGTGACTCAAATTGAACACCATTCTGACTTTTAACTATTTCAAATCATATTATTCTCAAAATCACAAGACACACAATAAGCAGTAATAACATGTAATATATGTTATAGCGTTAATCATCAAATGCATCAGACTAGGGGTCGTCAACGGGCTGGGCCGGGCCGGGCCTTGCTATATTTTTAATTAATTGCGGGCCGGGCAGGGCCGGGCTTTATTAAAAATCAAAGGATCCAAGCCCGTCCATATAAAGCGGGCCTTGCGGGCTTTTTTGGGCAGGGCCTTGTGGGCTTTATTTATAAATAAATATTTAAAGACACAAGTTTTTTTTTTTAATCAAGCTTTGGAAATTCAATGGATAATGATCAAATACAACCAAAGATAACATATCTATATAACTATATTGTACCCAAAAAAATCTATATTTATATATAGATACTAATTTATTGATAAATAAATTTTTAAAGACACTAATTTTTTATAAATCTATATTTATATATCATACACTCCAAAGAGCAACCCCTATCAATTCAAAGAAAATGAAAAAACCGACCGTTGGATGAGTTTATTACAATAAATTATGAGTTTACTTTGGATTAAAGAGTTTACTTTCAAACAGAAAATATACACCTAGGGAATCTGCATTTTGTTCATACAGAAGCTTTGTTTACATAAAACATAGATACGACATAAAAGGGTTAGACTTCAGTATGCAAATCTGGTGTTGGTTGTTCATTTCAAAACCTGGAAGGCCTTGGCCTTTTATCTACCTGTAGATATGTTCCTCCAAGGAATGTGTTAATTGTACAGAGACATTAAAATAGTTTGAATATATCTGGTCAAAATTGCTTTTGAATGTCCCATGAAGCCAAATTGAACACTTCACAAGATTTCACCAGTACCACACCATCTTCATGGAGATAAACAGATCTAGGGTGACACTGGTACAAAGAGCATAGCAATACAGCACATATGGTTTAACTTATAATTTGAACTTCCAGCACCAGAAAGGCCCAAGATGCGGCTGATCTCCTTCGACCTTTTTCATTGTGATGATAACTGTGCAAATCAACAGGACGAAAAGGATCAATTAGAACTTTAGAAGCTATCTGGCTAGATATTGCACCTACTTTGGTGTTTTGATTTGTTTGGTTGATTAAAGAACTGTTAGTTCACATAATAATTCTGTCTCTTTTTTTTTTTTTCTTTTCTTTCTTTCTTTCTTTCTTTCGGTAATGAGGCTATGTACTCTCTAAGTAAACAGAGACCACTAGATAAATTCTATGAGCAAAGGAAGGGAAGCTGATATATGCAATTGTAAACATACAAAATCAGCAAAGGAAAGGCCTCTGTCACAAATCTTAGATACAGATTTCATGCCAAAATATCTTCATTTATTTATCAATATGAAAATGATACCTCTCTTAACAAAGATGTAATGACGGTCAGACTGGATTATGGACTTGCTGATCCTTCTGGCAACCTATGTGGTCATCATTTATTTGGCAATGCTGACCTCATTTAGTTCAATATAAATACAAACATGAGTGAAATCTGATCTAAAACAATGAATATAGAACAAACCTCCTAGTGCAGCTTTATAACCAAATGGCTAATGCATTCCTCTTCTTCTTGCTCTTGATATTCTCTTCCAATATCATTTTTGAAAACATTCATGCTTGCAACCAAAGCGAATGCAGCTCTCTGCTGTCCTTCGCTCTCACTCTGTCTTCTCCTCTGTTAAATTGGACTTCCGCTGATTGTTGCAATTGGGAGGGCATCACATGTAATCAGGGTGGACGGATCACCCATTTGCAATTACCTTCCAAAGGACTTAAAGAAGTTATTTTTCTATTATCATCACTTGGAAATCTCACACATCTCACACCCTTGAATCTCTCCCACAATTCACTTTATGGTTCTCTAGATCAAAGTTCTAGATTCTTCTTGTCCTTGTAAAATCTTGAAATAGTAGATTTGAGCAACAACCTTTTTTCCGGAGAACTACCATTTGCTCTACCATCCCAAAACATCCGAATGCTTGATTTGTCCAGCAATCACTTAAATGGTGCAATTCCGTCTTCATTCTTCCAACAAGCTTGGAATTTGACTAGTTTCAATGTTAGCAATAACACATTCTCAGGTTCTATTCCATCATCAATTTGTCTTCATTCTTCTCCTTGATTAGGCTATTGGATTTTTCATTCAATGAATTTACTGGCAATATTTCTCAAGGACTAGGGGAGTGTTACAAACTGCAAGCTTTTCGTGCTGGTTACAATAACTTGTCGGGATTACTTTCAGATGATATCTACAATGCCACCACACTTGAAGAAATTGCTTTACCTCGCAATTCACTATATGGAGCCATTAGTGAAAGAATTGCCAACCTGACAAACCTCTCAATTCTTGACCTCAAATCTAATGGATTGACTGGCATGTTCCCTAAAAGCACCGGCAAACTCTCCAAATTGAAGTTCTTACTCCTTCAATTCAATAATCTAGAGGGCTTTCTGCTCCCATCTTTGATGAATTGCACAAGCCTTACAGAATTGAATATGGGATCCAACAATTTGGAAGGGAATATCTCTGAGCTTAATTTCTCCAGACTTAATAAACTCAGTAAACTTGATCTTAGGAAGAATCATCTCACCGGTATAATTCCAATAAGCCCTTACTCTTGCAAGTACCTGAAAGCAATTCGGCTCAGCATTAATGATCTAGAAGGAGAAATACAACCTGGTATTATGTTGTCGAAATTCTTGTCCTTCCTCTCGCTTGGTTATAATAGAATGACAAATATCACTAAGGCAATGAAGATACTGATGCATTCCAAAAATCTCGTAGTCCTATCCCTTTCATCTAGTTTTGTAGGTGAGGAATTTCCTGCTGATCTTGGCACGGCTGGTGTTGAAGGATTCCAAAATCTTCGAATGTTAGCTTTGGGTAAATGTGAGCTGACAGGCCAACTACCTATATGGCTATCTAAGCTCAAGAAGCTAGAGATCTTGAGTCTTGAGTTTAATAGAATCACAGGAACAATTCCTAGCTGGTTGGGAAATCTTCCAAGGCTCTTTTATATAAGTTTGGACAACAACCGAATTTCAGGTGGATTTCCCAAAGAGCTTTGTAAACTACCGATGTTAGGATCTGAACGCTCCACAGCTCAAGTTGATGATATTTATCTTGAATTGCCATCTATGGATTCCAAGGTCCAACATTAGTGCAGTACAAATTGTCTTTCTTTCCTCCAGCAATATACATAGCCAATAATACCATTAATGGGAACATACCTACTGAGATTGGTCACTTGAAGCTTCTTCATACATTGAGTCTTAGCAATAACAACTTTTCCGGTAACATTCCAGAGCATCTGTCCAACCTCGAAAACTTGTAGAATTTGGATCCATCCATGAATCATTTGTCTGGAAAATCCCACTGTCATTGACTAGTCTCAACTTCTTGTCATCTTTCAATGTCTTATACAATAATCTTGAAGGACAAATACCAACAAGTACTCAGCTGCAAAGCTTCAATCCCTCTGCATTTCAGGGGAATCCCAAACTTTGTGGTCCACCACTTTCAAATGAGTGCCTATCAAATCCAAATAAAGGCATTGAGAAAGGCAACAACAACAATCAATATCTTCTTGACATTAATGGGCAACAAATTCCATGGCTTTCGGTTGTTCTTGGGTTCATTGTAGGATTTTTGGGAGTTTGTGGTTCTACACTCTGGAAAATTTACATAATAGGCTTTGATGATAACAGCGAGTATGCAGCTAAGGCTCAGAAGCTAGATGACATATCTCTAGGTTTGTACTTACATGGTCAGTTTTTGTTTGCTGGTAATGTATAATGTAAGGCGCACTCAGAGTGTGTTCTCACAAATATACTGTAGTCTTCTTCTGTCTGTTGTTTGGAGTTATGAGATCAGATAGGAAATAAGACGGATTACGTATCTGCTGTTCATATCCTTCCACCATCCATTGTGCTTTTTTATACCTACAACAGTTCTCTAAAGATTAGTGTAAATTTTGACTTAGCAACTATTAAGATCTAGCTTAGGTCAATAGAACGGGAGCAAGTCCACTAAGCACTGGCTTAACAAAAATGAAGATAATTGGAATTAAATGGATACTTCAACTTCTACATGGGATGAAGGGAACAGACCTCCCTCTTCAATTGTCACTATTAATTTGGGATTAAGAGTTTTATTTCAAACAGAAAAATACACACCTAGGGAAGCTGCACATTGTTCATAAATGAGCCTTGTACACAGAACACTGATACAAGTCTACGACATAGAATGTTTAGAGCTTCAATATGTAAATTTGGTATTGGTCTTTCATTTCAAACCTAGAAAGTCTTTTATCTTCATGTGAATATGTTTGTTCAAGGAACATGATAATTATAATCAATGACATGCAATAAATTAGTAGGTAGAACATCTATATGCTTAAATCTGCTACTGAAAGTGCCCTGAAGCAAACTTGCACACTTCACAATCAGATTTTTACCAGTATAGCTCCACACCATCTTTATGGAAATGAACAGATACAGGGTAACATTAGTACAAAGAGCATAACAACACACCAGAAAAGGTTTTATTTTTACTTTGTAGTTCTTGTCTTGCACCAGAAAGGGCCGCAGATCTCTTTCAAACTGATTTGAACCGCTCGAGAGTGAGCAGTGCATATAGGATCATTAAAAAAAAAAAAAATGCGCGCGCGCACACACACACGCAGTAATGTTGAGATAAAGGGTTCAGGTCACACACCTACATACTTCTGACAAATATTACCAATTTATCCAAAGGCATGATCTTTCTGAGTAAATGTTCCATATATATAATTCAAGCAAGCAAGTTTTTTCTTGAAAAATAAAATTAAACGACTTCATTGTTTATCATGACCTAAGAAAAAACTTCAAAGCAAAGACATAAAAATTCAAAGCAACTTTTAATTTAGTACTCGCAAGTGCACGAATCAATTGTAGAATAGAGATGAAAGCACGAGGTCATTCCCTCAAGGACTGATTGAAACAATTTTGCTATGACAAGTGTGTTGTACTTAAGTGAAACAAACTTATTTTTATGATGATTGAGTTGTAAACAGAAAATTAAACAAAGAAAAACTAAAATTAAAGACAAGAATGAGTAATGAGATTCTTTAGAGTTTAAAAACAGATTATGAAAATGCTAAAGCATTGAACCCACAACCTAATACTCCTATCCTATTCTCTAGTTGATAACAATTGAACACCTAGACATCATGCTAAAGATTTCCGTACATAAGCCTTATTGATCCCAGACATATGCCAAAGTTCTTCTAACCTATGAGTTCCAACTTATTTATTCTGTATAGAACTCAAGTAGCCAAACTATAATTTACTCCACTTAATGATCAGTTTCAAGCAAACATGTTCAACTCCAGTAAGCACAAAAGAACTAGGAAATCATGCAAATAAGAATATTGACTATGATCAAGCACTTGTATTCTTAATTCACAACTCTTTAATCACAAGATTGAATTATCTTTTGGCACCCTAGAAAACATCTACTCATTGATCAAGCACCATGTTCTCCAACCAAATAACTCATAAACAAAACCTAGGTCTTATTGGTCCCGAGCAAAGATTTTGAATAAAATTTCTATTGAAACGGTGATTAAGAGTTTAACATAGAAATCCAGAAATTCAATAGCAAACCAACTAGATAAATAGAATAGTCATACTAAGGGCTTCATCTCAGCCCTAGCCTAGAAGTTTAGCAATCCATGACTATGAAAAACATGACTAGAATCAAAGAAAACATGAAAAACAAACAATGGAAGAATTGAGGAACTCGGGTCCAGCGATGGTGAGAGCTTCTCTTCTCCTTGTTCTCTGCAGAATATGCTGCCTCTTGTGTGTCTGAACGTGCTAGGTTTTCTGCCTTGTATCTTCCTTTTCAATTCCTACTTGACTTGGGCTTCTTAGGTCTTCTAGTCCAACTTGGAATAGCTTTCTTCTCTCCAAAGAAACGTAGGGTTATTAAAGTCAATGCAAGAAACTAATCCAAATATGTCAAACATGTTCAGCCTTAGTCCATTCAAGTGCTAAGAACAACGGACTTGGGCCTCACAAGTAAGATTCCGAAAATCCGTCAGAATCTGCCTTCCCGAACTAGGTTCGCTAAAATCATCATAACTTGCTCCACAAGAATGCGAATCCACTTCCGTAAAATTCCTCAGAAAGCTAACATCCGTATATTTCTAATGATATAAGGCCCGCCTACTAATTCCTTATGAGAAGGTACAGTTTAATCTGTGAAGTTGACGCAAAGCAGAGACAATTCTGGACACACTACACCAAAAAGGGTCTTTTACGGCCCACAATGTGTGCCGTAAAATGATATTTACGGCGCACAAAGGCAGGCTGTAAATGCCGGAGCCGTAAAAGACGTACCTCATTTACGGCACACTAAAATGTGCCGTTAAAGTGCATCCAAGAACGCCGTGAAAGTGATATCGGAAATGTCACTCATGTTATTTACGGCACATGTTGCATGCCGTAAAAGACTTGATTGCGTTCCCATTTAAGGCGTATAATGTGTGCCGTAAAAGTGTGATTGAGTTCCCATTTAAGGCGCAGCTTGCACGCTGTAAACAAGGTTTTTTTTAATAAAAAAAAATTATATTTCTACCAATTTCACATTTGTATCACCATATCCATATGACAAATTAGATGTAAGAGAAACATTTCAATCAAATTATCATTATAAGTAATTTCATTTACAAAATGACAATTAAAAATGTACAAGTAGCAGTACTCAGTACATCAATCAATCAAACTCTAACTCTACAAGTTCAATTCACATATCAGTTTCATTTCAGCAAACAGATCAAGGACTACCACCCTCCCTGCAGGAACATAATGTAAAAGTGTCTGGAAAGAAGTATGTTCCATTGTTAATGACAACAGATAAATAAAAGGGAACAATATACCCAAAACAAAAATTGTAAATATAACCTTCATTTGTGCAGGCCTCCAGAATGGATCATGTGAAAATAACCACCCCTGCAGAATTAGTCATTAACATACCAAAACATAGTACAGTCCAGTAACTTTCCAGCAACTCTACAAGTAACTAACACATAAGGAAGTCATCATAATCAAGGTCAAAAGTGAAAAATACTTGTAGCACAAATTCTAGATAGTTTAGTTTGGACTTGGCTAGAGAAATAAAGTAAAAAAACTATTAATGTGAGGTCTAGTCCTCCACTACGACCACGAAACTGACATGTATAACCTTCATCATCACCAGAAAGAAAATCAAAAGTATAAATCAAACATACCTCTCAGTAAAACTCGTGGTCTTTAACTCTGGTGCGGAAAATGGAATATAAATTTGAGGTGGGCAATCTGTCCGGATTAAGTAAATACAATTACACAAAAGTAACAGTATGGCTTAAAGCATTTGCAAAAGACATACAAGATTTTAGCTTGACAAAAACAGTATTCATTGTAGGAACTATACTAGTATAGTACCACCAAAAACAGTATTCCATTGTTACTGAAATGCATGCCATCTGCTTTTGCTGATCTGGATGCTGAGGAAGAATTACTGTTTGAGGTTTGCGGCTGGCAGGTACGAATTGTCTTCACACTGTCAAAGAACCTGCACTTATTAGGATCCATGAAACAGATTGTGAATCTGTGATCACCGAATAAAGAATTTGAGTTAAGAGTTTTCTAAAAAAAGTGATCTTAGTACCTCCCAGCAGCAGAGAAAATCTTCATGAGGTTTTGGTGGCAATGATCCTCAGGCAAATTTTCAGCAACAACAATGTGAGGCTACAGATCAGAATGAGTATTAGATGATAAGAAACAAAAGTTCAATTTTTACAAAACCTCAAGAGTTATCAACGTAAACAAGGATATAATTATAACTTTCATAGTACATGAGTGCAATATTATGTCACTGCAGGAGATAATATTATGTCTATATTTTATAATAGCACTGTTCACAAAATTCTTGACATAAACGACCAAAATAGCATCATAGACAAGGCACCAAAGGAATATCATGAAACTAGGAAATGGGATTAATAAAAATAAAACCTACTTGCAACTCTTCCATATCTGATTGAGTCAGGGGATGCTGGCGTCTGACCTTCTTCCCATCTTCATGTACTACCTGCAGATTATGGCATCATCAGTGACTCAACAAATCTTTGAGAGCCTTTACGTACAACAACATAATATGAAGCCAGAGCACAAATAAGTGAACTCACAAGCTTTGAGGAGTTCCGCAATACAGTTGCAAGCTGGGAATGACTACTTACGAGGGCCTTAATCTTCTTGAAAGATGCAACAATAGATATTGGCACTATATCATAATGAATAATAAACAGTTAATAGTGATGAAAACTCAACCCACTGAATTCCAATGCAAAATCAATATACATCCTTGAATATAAAACTGGTTTGCAGCACCACAAACAAATTAGGTATTTATGCAGGGACAAATCTTGCCCTTTAACTTGAAAGGTAGCATCATATTAAGTATATTACAGAGCCCACAAACACTGAATCTAACTCTCTCACACACATTTAAAACCATAACAGTTCTCAAAGGAAAGAAACAGTACAAACAGATTAGTAATTACCATGTTCTGGAACACATGTTATCGAATTCCATAAGGACCAACTTCATCCCCATTTCAATTCATCCAATGTCAAATTAAGTTTGCAGCCAACATACTTTTAGACACATATTTGAACACTATTACATAGCATATAATCTGCTATAAAAGAAAAATCAAGTAGGGTATACCTTTAGAAGTAGGGAGCTCCTTGCCTTCTTTAGTAAAAAACTCCCTCAACGACACCAATGGTTTCCCCTTGAACTCCTTAACTGTCACCTTCCCCTTATGCGAAAGCTGCGTCACCACAAACGATACGCCAAAAATAAAAAATCAAATAAAATATCGAATCCAAATTAGCAATAAGCGAGACCCGGATTTTGGCATACCCTACAAATCACGAGATCGCCATTTCATCGAACCCACGCTCCTGGTTGCTCTCCTCTGCTACTTTGGACTCCTCGTCGTGTGCTGATTCCGAATCTTCGACTCAGTGGCTTGGTCCATGTCCGATTCTTTCAGGATTAGACAGCAATTTCTGCGGCTGAATTCCGACCTACTTTATGTTCATTCTCAGATCTAAAAGAAACCCAGAATCAAACTCAAAAAGAAACTACAATTTGGTTTTACCTATTACCTACAAAGTGAAAAGGAGAGAAGGATTACCCATCCGTGCTGAGCGAATTTTGCTTTGCTCCGACATTGGATTGAGCTCCTTCGATATGCAGGGCGAGAGAGAGAGAGAAAGAGAGAGGGGGAGAATGCGTTTTGCCCACAAAATAAAAATTGAATAGGAAGTTTTTGTTTGATAAAAAAAAATTGTACGTGGGAAGTTTAAGTTTTGGCCCAAATATTGGGCGGGCTGGATAACCTTTATACGGCGTGCGTTATCTGTGCGCCGTTAATAAGGATATCAAAACTACTTATTTAAGGCGTGCTTTAATTGCATGCCGTAAATAGCTTAAAAATACCTTATTTATGACATGCATTGGAAGCACGCCGGAAATAGCTAAAGACTTTATTTACGGCGTGCAATTAGAGCATGCCGTAAATAAGGTATTCTCTAGAGTTATTTATGGCATGCATTCAAAGCGCGCCGTAAATAAGGTACTCTTTATAGTTATTTACGGCATGCTTCACAAGCACGCCGTAAATAAGGTATTCTCTAGAGCTATTTACGGCGCTCTTTAAATGAGCGCCGTAAATGACCAATTTTTACGGCACACATGAATGCACGCCGTAAATTTTAAGCGGTAAAAGACTCTTTTTCTTGTAGTGACACTCAGGATAGCAAGCACCCTTTCAATACTGTGTTTAACTTTAAGCTCTAAATCTTTTTTTTCTCCAATTTAACCTACAAAACACAAACACAAAGTAAATGACTCAAAAATGACAAGAACTAATTAAGCCTAGAATCCTACATTTAAGGGTATAAAAATGTATGAAATTATGAGTTATCATTCAACAAGAAAATTCACAAGACATTTCCTATCAAACTGGCCAGATGGAAGAAGGATGTCCTTCAATTGTTGGTCTAATTACACAAATCAGTAAATCAACAAACCTTATCAATTCGAAGGTGTACAGTCAAAGAACCAATCTATACTCGATTGCGAGAAATGGTACATTAAGCACCCAGAAAATAAAAAAATCTTCCGAGTCCTTTATGTACTAGCACTATACATGCTATCAAGAACCTCATAGACTGATTTTCTATAATTTCTAACAAAGATCAAACCCCAGAGCAGTGACAGCGCAGAAAAAGTGGCTAACTTGATGGTTGTTACCCAAATGCTTCAAAAAGAAACCCAGAAACAAACGATCCAGTTTTTCCCAGTATAATTCACACAAGAACAGTGAAAGGTATTTCTCAAGAAAAAACGAAGATATATAGCATGTCATAAAATTTTACATTTCACCCCCAATACATAGAAATATCCAAACTATTTCTCCTCATGTTAACAATAAATTTGATACAAGACAACAATCATTCATTTACAATTACTACAAGGCAAGGCATCCATTCAGTGCAAAAAGTAAGACTTGTCAATTAAAGAGTGGAAAAACCAAGATGCTCACCCATTTCATGGCTAAAGGAAGTTCCTCTAGTATGATCCTCCAGAAAACCGAGATGACAAACCTCGAGTCATGTTTTTTTTATCCAATTTCACACGTTGTCTACCACCTGCTAAATCTTTCTCACGGTCCCAAAGGCTTCCACGGATGTTTCCCCACCCAGTCTTCCTCCTCCGCCTGTTGCTTGGAGTATTTTCTCTTTGCTCTAATCTTCTCTTGGTGCTTTTGCAGCAATGATTTCGATCGTTTATCTTTCTTGTAATTGTCCATCAACTCTGCCTCTAAACTCCTCTTCCTCTCCTCCTCATTCGAAGCAAGTGATGCAAACTCATTATAGGCTTGTAAGTACTCCATCTTAGCTTTCTAAGCTCTTTCAGAAGGAGCATCAGTCCATCCACTGGTATCCCCACGCCCTTGTTTAGCACTCCTGCGAACATTGTCGACTGCATTGTTCTCATACCATGTTTCCTCTCCAGTGAAAGCTCTGTCATCCACTCTATCTCTTTTTCGTGCCGCTTTAACACCACTCACATTACCTGCCAGTAGCTCCTCATCACCCTCCATGGAAATCCCCTGCATCTTTCTCCACATTGCTGCGTCCCGCATTGCCCTCAACTCAACAATGAATCTCTCCTGCTTCTCCCTGAGCTCAATCTTCTCATCCAGAACTCTCCGCTTATCCGGATCCTGTAGTTCTTTAAAGGCCTTGTTCAGCTTCACAAATGCTTGGTTGGTTTGAGGGTGTGAGCATTTATCAGGGTGCACCAAAAGTGACAACTTCCAGTACCTTTTCTTGATGTTATCAGCAGACACATTGTGGTTTGATCCTAGTATCTCATAGGGGCTATCATCCTCTGCTTCCATGATCCTTGTCACCTCTTCAAACCGATCATCTTGGCTAGCCGATTCAGCTTCAGCAGCCACAACACGTGGTGCAGGTCCTATAAAAACCCCCCATCATCTTTTTCTTCCAACTCAGCTTCGCTTAACTCGGCCTCTGCCTCTCTCAATTTGGCTACAGGATCAAGTATCTCCGGCGTCGGCTTCGCCGGGCCATTTGGCCTTCTCTCAGGGGGAACAACATTATCTAAAGAAGACGTAATCATGGAACCAACAACCTCCAAAGTTGGACGAACATTTGGAGGCAGTACAAAACCTCCGTGATTCAGTTCCTGGAGATTCAAGGAAAGGAACAGAGTCCTGAGAGGCTTGATCAGAGGTTTCTGAGCTAGTCCATTTATGTCAACCGCTTTGCCACCATCGATAACTTGCAAAAGCTGCTTCAAATCGCACCCAATATTAGGAAATTCCTTCAACAAGTCTCGCAGAACCGCTTGCGGATCACCACCGCTTGAAGACCCAGAATCATCATCAATATCATAAGCTCTCTGCTTCTTCTTATCGTTGTCTTTCGATTTCATTCTCCTTGCCTCACTTTTGCTCCTCTGTTTCTCGGCCTTATCCCTTTGCCTTTGCTGGTCTCTTTTGGAAGTGTCATCATGATGGTGGAGATGACGCGTCTTGGAAAAGCGTTTAGAATCCTCGGAGCTTGAAGGGGAGGATATTGATGAACGGACAGAATGGTTCCTCGTGTAGTCTAAGGGGGTGTATTTAATTCAGTTTTTAAAAGATTTTGTTTGAGTTTTTATAATCTATGAATTTACTTAATCCATTGATTGTTTAAATTCTATATGGACTCTGATTGATTCTAATGGATTGATTTACTAGTATTTGTTTAGATTTTACAAGTCCTTATGATGTTTTTGGTAGGTTAATTTTTTTCTTTCTTTCTTCTTCTTCTTTTTTTGAAATAGAAGTTGAATTCATTAGATCAACAGCAAAATGGCTGAAGTCCACTAAAACTTACATAAGAAATCCACAAAGAAAATCCGGAGTAACCTACCTAAGCTAAAGCAAACCTTTAAAGATCACTGGGACACTCACATTTAAGCGAGTCTATACAAGAATGAAGAAAACCTTGCCTCCTTGATAGGAGCATAAAATGCGATAAATATAATGTGAAACCTGTTTAAGTATATTGGTATTGAGAGAGATTGATGAGAGAAGTGTATTTCATTATAGAGAATAGGAGCCCTATATATAGGGATTACAAAGTGCATAATCTAAGAGTACAAGGATTCCTTATCTAACTTGGAGTAGGAAACCTCTCCTATTACAGCTATAGAACTTATCCTAGTTTGACTAGGCACACTAAGTGTCAATATCCTTCAACACTCCCCCTTGTGCCGCTCAAACTTGGTGGTGACGCTTCATCCGTTGCCTCGTTAAAAACCTTGCTCAAGTGAAAAACCCTGTGGGATAAAAATGAACTCGAGGAGGAGAAAAGAGTGCAACACGTCCTTGATCCTTCGAGACTGAGTAACTCCCCCTGATGTCGAAATCTCCCCCTGATTGCTACAATCATGGGAGTTCGGATAACCTTCTTAATCCGATACTCTTTCACATGTTTCTCGAAGGTGGATTTAGGTAACGACTTAGTGAATAAGTCCGCTACATTATCCTCTGATCAGATTTGATTCACTTCAATCTTTAGAAGTGATTGTTGTTGCTGATTATAAAAGAACTTAGGCGATATATGCTTGGTGCTGTCGCCCTTGATGAAACCTAACTTCATTTGTTCAATACAAGCTGCATTATCCTCATAAATGCATGTAGCTTCATCTGTGGTAGACTTCAAACCACAACTTCCTTGAACATGTCGAATCACAGACCTTAGCCATATACATTCACAAACGGCTTCATGTAGAGCAATAATCTCTGCATGAATCGAGGAAGTAGCAACAAGGGTCTGTTTTGTAGACCTCCAAGAAATCGCGATGCTTCCCATGGTAAAGACATAACCCGTTTGGGAGCGACCTTTGTGAGGGTCAAAGAGAGACCCTGCATCAGCAAACCCATCAAAACATCATTGTCATTTTGATGGA
>BDJD01003050.1:0-68968 GCA_002564525.1 Rosa multiflora
TCATCACCTCCCATCATAAAGCATCTCACGTTTTTGCAAAAAAAAATTTGCCGTTTGGCAATAGGTTCAAGCCATACATGGCATCCATATCAAGTTGATATAGCACTTCTATTTTTTATTTTTATTCTATGTATATCCTTTATCAATTTTAATTACACTTCTTTTTTCTTCTAAAATTTTATCATTTTATGCTTATAAATTTCTTAGTAATAAAATTTAAACTATTATGAAGATCACAATGAGATCTTTCATTTGAGTTTAATATTAAATATATTTGGACTAAATTATATTAATACATAATAATGAATTATACTACTTTTTTTAATTATGCCTCGTGGCTTTTGGCTTACCGTGTGGGAAACTTTTACTATTCTGTTCAAAGGTTCCATGGAATATTCGTTGATAGTAAGTCATATAGCATGCCAATTATAGCTTACCCTAACCGATGCTCTAAGATCCAGAGTCAAGAAGCCTAGTGCGAACTACTTAGTCTATACTCTATACTCTAGTAATCTTGATAAAAATCAAAATAGA
The DNA here is from genome assembly GCA_002564525.1 of Rosa multiflora. Taxonomy (NCBI): domain Eukaryota; kingdom Viridiplantae; phylum Streptophyta; class Magnoliopsida; order Rosales; family Rosaceae; genus Rosa; species Rosa multiflora. Next base: position 535 of record BDJD01003050.1, read on the forward strand.
GCCGCCTACCGAACGTGAACTTTAAAGAAAGGATTCTCTATGATTATTGAAGCAACACTATAGTATGCACATGAGCATTCATATAACCCCAAAAAACGAGAATCCAAAGTTGCATTGCAAGCACTATGCATTATAATAATATTGTGTTGCCGACTTATGAGTGTCGTCCTAGTCGACATTACTCCATCGTCATTTTTCTGTTGTAGTGCACTCTTATCTTCCTTGGTCATGTGAATCCAGTGCATTCACCGAATAGTGGAAGGTCCATCATGCCTCTCATGATACAAATAAGTAATTTACAATGATATCATGGTAAGAGAAAAAATACATAATATATAAAAAAAAATTGAAGAAATGGGTAACAAGAAAATTTTCATATTTTTCTCTCTTTCACCAATAACACATACATTGCGCAGACATGAGATTTGTAATAATAATAGAGGTCAAACATGTATGACAACATGCTTCTTTATATAATTATGGAGGTCTTTTTTGGGTAAACATATATGGAGATCTTCTCTGTTTACTTACTTTTAGGTCCAACCGAACGCCCCTTACAAATTTGCAGGATAACTTTTCTTGTGTATAATAATGGGCGACATGTATATTGCAGCACATGCTTCTTTATGTAATTGTGGAGGGGGTCTTCTTTTTAAGCATGGAGATCTTCTCTCTTTACTTCCTTTTAGGTCCGACCGAATGCACCTTACAAATTTGCAGGATAACTTTGCTTTTGTGTATAATAATCATGGGGGCCAAATATGTATGTATAAGAGCATCTCCAACCATTTAGTCAAAAGCCAAAGCCATATGTAAAATATGACTCCCCTAATATCATCATTATTCATTCAATTTTTGCATCTCCAACCATCTTTAGTCAAAAATCAAAGTCATTTAATAAATTAATCATTTTCGAGAATTAATTAACTACAATTGCAGCACATGCAGCAAGGCCCACCATTTTTTTTCAGCCAAAGAAATTTGGCTTTCGTTCTACAAACTTGAGTCAAAATGACTCCAATTATGGCTCAAGAGTCAAAATAGCTGAAGTAAGAGCATGGTTGGAGATACCTCTACCAAAAAGTCAAAGTCAAAATGACTTATAGCTAAATGGTAGGAGATACTCTAATGCTCAGTTACCAAAAAACATGTTTAATGCAGCATATGCTATGTAAATGTGGGTGTGTCATGTGTGTGTGTGTGTATATTTTTTTTTTTTGGGTATACATGGAGGCCTTCTCTCGTTACTTCCTTTTATGTCTGAATGCGCCTTACAAATTTGCAGGATAACTTCGCTTTTGTGTAAATGGGGGCCAACCATGTACATAATGCAGCACACGCTTCTCTAATTGCAGAGGTCTTCTCTCTTTGCTTCAATACGCTGTTTTGTTCTTTTAGTAAATAAGTTTAGAGTGGTGTTATTCACACACATTTTTCTCTATTCACATATTCTCTCTATTTTTATTACTTTAATTTTTTTTTTACAAATTACCCTAACTACCCTTCTTTATAATTTTTTTTATTTTTTATTTTTAATTTGACAAGTCAATCATGAATCAAACATCTACTTATAAAGGAAGGAAAAACTATACGTTTATTAAGTGGAATGAACTATAATATTAGACAAGGAATATGCTTCTCAGGTAATTACGTTCATCCAAATGAATCCAAATTGCAAAGATCTTCCAAGTAACACTAATTTTCAGCAGTAAATATGGTTTGGTTCTCCGCCCTCTGATTGTTAGGTACAAGGTTCGAAAAATCGCTAGGCACTAGTCGAGCGGTGGTTGGGGAACTAGCGCCCAGATGCCTAGGCGGTTTTAATTTTTTTTAATTTATAATTTATTTTTATAGCATATAAAAATATAAAAACATTTGGAATTTTGGAAGGCAGATCTTTGATTCAAAAGTTAGAAAGGTCTTATATAGCCACAAACTTTACAACAGACATGATTAAGTCTAATAATCCATGAGATAATCCTCGAGTTCTGTTGAATACATAACTTTCGAGCTCTTCAACAACGTCGCCCATTCCTCGTGCCTTAAACTTCATAAGTTTCAGAAGTCCATGCACACCCCAACTTAATCAACCCACGAACATCAAAACTTATTTGAACTTAATCAACCCCTTTGATATGAGGGTAAAGTCCCAAAACGTGCTTGAGGATAAAGTCATGCCGTGTGAGGATTCCAACAATTGGAGGTGTCTGCCATTTGCAAATAAAGACAACAGAAAGTATCTGTCATTGCAGGGATTTGATGAGAGCGTTGAAGCTCTTGTTGAAGGCTGGCCCTGAGGGGTGCGTGCCAACTCAGGCCATCGATTTTCTGGGGACGTCGGATTCATATATCTGTTTACACAGTCTTTCTAAATATATATATTGTTTGCAAAATTTATTATGAAACAGCCATATAGTGGTTGATTGCTAAGATGTCAAATTCAGATGAGGCGACATTTTGTGTTATCTATCTCATGTCCACAAAAGTTCAAAGCCGGGCCTGAATCCTGATTGAACTTCCGGAAAACTGTAAAAAAAGATTTGGAGATAATCAAGGCAGATGAACTATCGAGTATTTGAGTTGATATATTTCAAGAGAGAGGGAGATAGACAGATCTTTTTGGTACCAGACACAAGTGCCTGAGACCAGCCAAGTTGTCAAAACTGAATACGAACCTTTGTTAGACGTACATCGTCTCAAAAACAGTGTATATATGGGGATGCATTTGTAATAGTATGGAGTATCTCTTCCTTTCAATATCAAGATCCTCCACTTTAAAAATGAGTCCCTTTTCTGATCCAGCCTTGGCAAAATCAAATCATCAAATGCACCAAATGTGCACAAGATTTCCTCCACAAAGAACCCTCTCCCTCGTAAAGATCTTACCCATGAGCAAATTAAGCAAATGAGAGTCTTACCACACGAAGCGTCTGAAAAAGGAGGATGCATGGTTCATTATCAATCACAGGGCATTAACTATGTCGTATTGTTCTCAAAGTATGCGCGCAGCATACGCCTACCTTCTCAACGCCGGACAAGGTAACCAGTGGACCAAAAACACCAAAACTTGTGACCATATCATGTAAGATAATTACGAGGATCCGAGAAATAGACATTTCAATGACAATATCGAGTACCATGTCTATTTTTTTTTTCCCTTCTTTTCAAAAGTAGATCAAGGACAAAATTGTCAAACGTAACTTGCAATTTATGTCTTTCAGGTGATACACCAGCTAACCCAAAGCTCCGATTATTCAGAGGATTTGGGATTAGCTGCAACCATATAACAACAGTCATGTGTACCTCAAGGTCCCTTTGTAATAAGTTATGTCTTTCAGTTATAACGGGCGCCAAAGAAACCCAGTTAAGTTAGCTTACCCTCTTGGCGTGAAATTCATCTAATGACTAATGCATACTAAACTTCTTACTGAAATTTAAAATACCGGACTCAACTCATCCGCTGTGTTGAATCAATTGGAAAAGAAGAAAAAACACAAAATCCTAAACCCTGAAACACTTTCATTGACCAAAATGTATGCAAATAATATATACACAAAATAGAGCCCCCGTTTCAACACCAACTTTAAAGAATGGAAACTCAATTGATTATTATTGAAGCAACAGTGCATGTGAGCATTCATATAACCCCAAAAAACATAAGAATCGTAAGTTGCAGGCACTATGCTATATAATATTGGGTTGTAACCTTATGAAGGGGGCAGGAGGTCAGGATACAGCTTGCAGAGAAATGCCCAGTGACCAACACCTTTTTATATTTTTCTGCATTGGGGGCTAAATATTATAACTATACTATGAATTCTTACAACCCAAAATGCTGGGAAAATTGGGGGAACTATACATATTGGATTTCTTTCACCTAAAGAGATGATTACAGTCGTATGCTCCAATCTTATTGTCTGTAATTCAACAGTATGCACTACACAGAATGACGTGATCACCTTCTCCTTGTTAGGCTGCCGGTCACGTACGAGCAACATAATACAGCTCGCTCTAGCTATGATAAATGTCTCTGGATAGAGAAACCAGCCTCTGCTTGCCTTCTACTGTTACTTGTAAGATATAAAGCCAGTCAAATAAATGGACCGTCTTACACAGTATACAGGGTTAGCTACAGATCCCAGTATATGGTCACTCATTGCTTTATTGATCGAAGCTCCCAGTTACCCTCACCATCAATAAGCCGTAATTCCAGGGAATGGAATGGTATTAGAGCAGGACGCTGAGAACATATGAAAGAAGATATATTTGTAACTCAATAGACGCAAAACATGGGTTAAAATAATGACTGCAATAACAATCATGTCAATGAAAGATCAGAGTACACTTCTAGAAGATATAGGGATTCCATCAATTGGTGTTGGCATTCCAAGAATAACTACTCAATAAGATATTAAACAAAGATAGACCAAGTCTTATGAAGTTCATTCAAAGCACACCAAAATGCTGAATGTGCATCTCAGATAATCATAGCAGTACTTACTTGTGAGGAGGTAACAACTGTGATACCCATGTCTTTTGCAAGCCGATAGAGTTGTTCTTCAACATCAACACTTGTAGCACTACCATTTGTTCAACAAAAAGGAAAATGGAATAAGAAAGCAAAAAATGTAAGCTAAGATAACCAACAGACGAAAGGAAAAGAAAAAAGAGGAGCTATGGTACATACTTAGTGCATTCATCAAGGATGGCGAATTTTGGTTTGTGAAAAAATAAGCGTGCCTGGTAAAACACAAAGTATCATATCAGAAAAGAAAACAAGGAAATCCTTGAGATAAAATAGAAAAAGTCCTGCTCAAGCAAGATCTGAAGATACTACTTTTGCTCACCATGCCTAATCTCTGCTGTTCTCCGAGAGAGAGAGTGTCCTCCCAATTGAGATTAGCATCCCAACCACCTTCCTCCCTTTCCAAAAGATAACTTAATCGGACATTCTCCAGAATAGTTCCCAAACACATGTCCAGAATGTTTGTGCTGTCAGCAAATTTTCCACCTGAGTTCGAACAGTTGAAATCTTCAAAACGATAGTGGGATATTATCTGAGTTTAGTGTCAGAATACATGCTAATAAGCTGATGTGCACACCATTTCCCACACATCTTTGTAGCAAAGAAGAGACGAACCAAATTGCAAATTTATCTTTTCCAATTCATATAATAGCCTCAACATCATGAAATTAAAAAATACTATGATATACATAAGCAATAGTATTCAGGTTCAGCATGTGATCCTGTCAAGGTGTTGAAAATTCAGTCGCAGCTACATCATTCAACAGATAAGGGAACACTAGAGTTTAACATCCTATAAAGGAAGACAATATAGGATTTGGCTATTTCAGCGCGCTCTGTGATGACAAGATATTGGTCTGGCTATGTTGAAGTCGAGAACAAACATGATCATATTAAAATGAAGTTAATGACCAGAAAACCATATTCACAGCCATGAAACAGACTAATTGAAATGTGTACATTTTTGTTGCAGTGTTTTTTGTTGTTGTTGTTGTCGTCATTGAATGAATAATTGATAATTTTACACAGAAAATAATAACATCTGATTTAAGATATGTTTCCTCTTTCACCTTGGCGGTTTATAAATGCACTGCAATCTTATATAGCTCAACGAAAATATGGCAAATATCATTGTCTAAATGGCTAGAAAATAATAAGCTCAACAAATGCTAGTATAAAAAGAAACTAACCTTCTTGATACAACTTCAATGCCCTTTTCTCCGCCTCATCAAAAGAGAGAGGATATATAATTTGATCCCTGAGTGTTCCCAAGCATGTGTAAGGTCGCTGAGGAACATAAAAAACTCCGCAACCAGATCCAATATCTCTACTAACTCCGTTAATATCTTGAGATGGTCTAGTGATTCTTCCACTCATGATGGGCCAAAGACCTCTAAGAACTCTAAACACAGAACTTTTTCCACTCCCGTTTGGACCTTAAAGAATTGCATTTGTCCAATGTAAAATTTTATAGCAAGATAAACAAATAGCAGAGCAAAAACAGAAAAAGTAATATACTAACCAGTAACAAGCAAGCTTTTCCCAGGTACTATATCACATGTTAATTTCCTAGCCAACAATTTCCGTGACGGGGTTATGATATCAACTTCAGAGAAGTTAATGGCATCTTCAAATTGAAAACCTTCCCTTTCAGATGATGACGAGTTACCAGCTTCAGAATCCCCAGAATAGCCAACCACTGCACTTGCCGAAAGATTTAAATGTAAGATAACTCACTGTGAAATAGCAATTCCTATTGGTATATCCATGCTATAAGAAAGAAATTGTAATATCTCTTAGCGTTGACGCAGGTGGACTAGGTTTAGCCTAGGTCAAGGGGTCAAACCCTTCCAATATATAAGAAAAATAAAGATAAAAATTACAATAGAATAATTATCGGAAGTTATGAACAAGGATAATCATGAATAGTACAAGGAAATGAATAAAAAAATAGTAATAATAATAATAATACTAATAACAAGAAAAGCTTAAACACAGGATTTCCAATTGTGAAAGATGGCCTGAAAAGAGCCAATCTATAAACTCTGAAGAAACTGGGGAAAAAAAATGCCCAAAATTAATCTGTACCCTACAGTGCCACCTTTTAAACCGAGCTCCATCAAAGATCCTCCTATTACTATACTCCCAAACCGGCCCAAAATTGCTTACACAGATTATTCCCATTCAATCAATTGATTAAATAACAAACAATTTCTAGACTTGTAACCCAGTGGTAGTGACCATTTAACCCTACACTCAAGGCTAGGATTTAAAAATCCCCCTCCACTTTTAGCCGCCATAGAACCAAAAAAGTAAAGAAATTTCTCTAAGAAACTTTATAAATACCCCAGAAATTTCTCTAAACCCTACACTATTTAATCTCCATAAAAATGACACTCATACAGTGAGTAAAGATACAAATCGATCTGAAAATGATGGAACAGAGATATGATTGCCAAGGAACAAAGAAAAATGTACCAGATTGTGCAGCTTCTAAAAGCTCTTCAAGTTCAAAAACCCTGTTGATGCTGCCAGAGAGTTCCAGGAATTTTCTATGCAATTCAAGAATGTCACCGAAAGCTAAAAAGCTTTGAGATACCACAGATGCCAAGAAACGCAATGCATGTGCCAGCTCACCTGGAATGATATGTGTTCATTGCAAGGTAGAAATACTACTGTAATTGCATCACTATAATACACTATAAATTTACCTTGAGTAGATATTAATGCTCGGTCTCCCTTGTGTTCAATGGCATATAGCAAGCTCAATCCCCAAGTCACATTATGTGGGAGTTGTTTCGTGATAAAATCATCTAGAATACCGAATAACCATTGCTTCTTCAAAAGAGACGAGGAGTGATGGAGTAGCTCCTTGAACTTTGATTCAACCATCTGTTCCATAAATGAAATTAGAGAGCTAAAAATCTAAACTCGTACAAAAAAAAAAAAAAAAAGTTGGAAGCACATGTTAACCCATCTCTATCTCATTTTCTGGCTTCAAGGCCACAATGACAAAAAACTACCATATGCATCAGTTCAGGCTAGTAGTAATAATTAATACCACTCCCTATGTCCTTTACTGTCATTTAGCATTAAGTTCGTGGTGGAGACCATTTACAGAGGTGAACTTAGCAGGTTATCTCAAGGTACTGTTGCATTGTAAACAGCAAAGAGTTGCCTCTTATGGGTTGCATGGTGATGGCAGCAAAGAGCGTCTTAAAAATGAGAAGAAATCGAAAGATTTTTTCAGGAGTATAGAAAGTTTAAGTGTCAGGAGTTTTGGCAGTGAGTGGGATATTTGGTCATCTTATCCCTTTGGGAATCGGTGGTGGCTGTACTAAGAAGTTTTCTTTTCCCGCTGTACATCTACATTGGAGGCCTGCTGTATTGTTCCAGACTGTATGTCGTTTGCAAAAATGTCTTTCACACCATAACTTAGACCAGTAACATGATCAATATCAAAATACATAAAATAAATTAAAAAACATAAATAAATAAAAATAAAAAGGTTCATACAAAGACATAATGATTATAAAAAGCTTACAGCTTTCTCTCTATAACCACCCCCAAAGAAAGCAACAGATTCAGCATGAGCACGCAGTCTTTCATGCATAAACCTAATTTACAAAATACGTCAAAACTCAGAGTCATTTGCTTAAAATCAACAATACAGGAATCATAAGTTAAATTCACAATACCTAAAGGTTCCTTCAAGTTGTTGTTGACGACTTGTCAAATCACCAAATTCTGGGGTAGCAGCCCTGAGCAAACCAAGACCCAGTAACATATACGCGTACAATATAGTTACTCCTCTCTGACCAGTCAAAAGCTTCATTCTCCAGGTGAACCTTATAAATAACAGCGCATGAGATTAACAATACAATGTAAAAAAAACTATTAATTTCACAACCTCAGATAAAGTACGTCAAGAAAAACTAATTCCTGCACATATTTATACTAAATTAGACAAAATATCTTACCAAAGAATGTCCACAGATGGCTTTACCAATCCAGTAACCAATCCCGACAAGTCAGTGGTTAACTTTTCAAGGTCCTGTGTAACTCTCTGATCTGCGTCTATGTTTTTGCTTGACATGTTGAATACCTACAGTATATTGACATGAATTCATCACCATATATGGGTAAGCCATCTACTAAAGAAAGGAGAACTGGGACCTTTTCTTTCAGATCTTTAGTTTCCTTGAAAATGTTATGGGTAAAAGATAATTTTTTTCCTTTTTTTCTTTGGAAAAGAAACAGCTTTTCAGAGAAGAAACAAAAAGCTTAATACAAAGCAGCAGAGAAGTCCACAGAAAAATTAAATAAGGCAGCTAGAACAGTAGACTAAAAAGCTTAAATGTCTCTAAAACAGCCTAGGCAAAGAACCCTAGACCACATAGCTTGCCAATCTAGAATAATAGAGGAAAGAGTGTGATCCTTAAATTCCCTCACATACAGAGGCCCATAAGGATGCCGAGAACTTAACCCTCCAAAAGATGTAACATAACCGTAAGCCAGGAGTTTTACGAAATTTTCTAACAAAGAAGATTTACATAATTAAATGAGTAGAGAATGATACAAATCCCAAATGAAAGTAAAAAAAAAATAAATAAATAAAAAGGAAAAAAAGAAGGAGTAAACACTCTGGTATGGCTACCTTATAGAACGCATTATTTCTCAAGTAGTTTTTAAGTAAATGTTGAGTCAAACGAGTCCTCCACCCAAGAGCCAGCCTAGCTTTTAAGTGCCTGCGAAACAAAAGATAATTAACATAACAGTAGCAATGGAAACAGAAGGGGTGGAAAAAAAATATGAGTCTTTAACAGCTATGCTGATGTATAATTATCATAAAGAACTCCTTTTAGTGTTGAACAGTTAAGTTACCTTATAGAAGGTGCAATGAAAGAAGATGCCGCACTCTGAAGTACGCTAACACCAATTAGATGAATAAATGATGCCTTATCTTGTTCCAAAACAAACTTCACAGTGGTTCCTGCACAAGTTATCCACATCAATAATATGATGTCTCAAATCATCATATGCATGGTAGGGAAAAGAAAATACCATTTAATGAAGCAATACGATCAGAAATCCATGTCCTCGATACTACGAGAAAAGCAACTGCAAGCAGTTGTGCTCCTTGTTTATCAATAACAGTGGGAATCTGCACGGCAAGTTAGGTCAGAATTCAATACAGTTCTAACTTCGGGATCATAAAGATGGTGAGATTATAGTGTCCCATCAAGTGGATGATGAAGAAAGGAAAATGCAGTGACAAGCACAATAACACTAACTCATTTAAAAAGCAATACTGACCAAAGAGCCATCATAGATACTACAAACCCGGAGGAAGAGTAAAAAAAACGGTAATAAAAATGGTGTCACATCCATTAGATAGTTTGCAGTATGTCAAAACTTTACGAGGCTTCTTCTCGAGTGTTACTGAAATACGAAAAGACACAATTTTCCACCAGATCCTGCCAATTTCATACAGAAAGCATAGCTTAATGGACATTTTGCAGAAACCTCAACACCCAGCAAGCAGTCCAAATACCGAGCTATCACCAAGTCTGGGTTTGAAGAGGGTTGAAAGAAAAAGTCTGGGTTTGAAGAGACTTGAAAGAAAGAGAAGAAATAAGAAAGATAAGCCTATGCGAAGATAAGTGGGTTTTCAGCAAGTGTTCCACAGAAGATGAGGCCGAAACATAAAGTTTTGAAGGAAAATGACAAGGGAAACAAGGAGACCAGTGATATAATTGATGGGCAATCACAGACACTGATATTGCACGATCCCCACTTCAATTAAAAAGTATGATGATTTATAACATAATTTGGTTGCATATCCAAAGACTTCAAGAATTGATATAGAGTCTATCCTTAATCAAGTTGATATTTTTCTGGAATTACAATGATATAATTTTATAAATATTTTTTGGATTTAGATCTCAACCTGATTGACTATCTTTATCACCAAATTATCTCCACACAAATCCAAAATTCAAGTCATATTCAAGGATTAGCCACCAGATGTATCTAATATACTCCCAAGCTTAAGAAAACCGGGTTCTAGCCAAATTCAATTCCAACTAAACACTAGTTCAAGGAAAATGAAAGAGAATTCAGTTGAAGTGCAAGAGACTGATAAGCATGTGAAGTCCTATGCTGGAACTATGTCAATATTATCCGCACAAATTTAATTATCCGAATCGTAGGTAAAAAGAAAAATCTGCCACTTTCACTATGATGGTAGATGGCACCACATCACATAACATCCATCTCTAATATCATTAAAAATAATAGTATAAAGACTCACCAGTACTTTGAACATGGCAGATGCTCTCAATGGCAGTGCTGCCGGAGCACTTTGGAGATGTGGGAAAGACGGAACTGTAACATTATGCTCGGCAGAGGGAGAAACTGCTATCACCTCAGCAATGTATGACTGGGACTTTGAGTTTGAGATTGCGGAATCCTAGAATTAACAGACTACAAAGTTAAAAAAATATATATATAAATAAATAAAATAAAATAATACAGCCATATATCAAGAGCCAAGATAAAATATATTCAGACCTTTTTGGTCGAGGCGAATGCTCGCTGAACTGTCAATGCATCACTCTGCCGGTTCGTTTCAGAAAGCTTCAACATACTTCTCCCACCTTCATTACGTACTAGAGAATCCTCCCTGGATTTATTAAGTGAAAAAATTGTAAAAACCAAATATTTACAACTTTCAATATAAAAATTATTAACAGATGACTCCAATGCAAGAAATCAAAGCTTGCATTCAAACCTTTTATCATGAACACGCCAACCGCCTTCACCATCCAAGGACAGCACTACATCATGAAATGCAACTAGTGCTGGACGATGCGAGATAGTAATGCATGATGTTCCCATTGCTCGAACTTTAGCACAGAATCGTTCCTCCATGTCAGTTGTGACAGCACTTGTGCACTCATCAAGAATTGCAAATTTGGGCTTATGATAGAAAAGTCTAGCCATCCCCAATCTTTGTTGCTCACCAAGAGATAATTCATCACCCCAATTTATCTCTTCCTCAGGTGGATAACGGTCTAATAAATACTGAAGATCAACCTTCAAAGCAGAACACAATTATGTTCAAAACAACATTTCAAAAGAACCATCAAATTTCTATACAGGCATACGCATAGAGAAAAGACCAGGTTAAGAAGAAAAAATGGGAAACTCACATTTCTCAATAGCTCTGCCATTTCTCCACGTGTAAGTGGTTTGACCTCTTGATCTGCAGTAAGAGGATAAATCAACTGGTCTCGAAGTGTTCCGACAGCTGTGTATGGTCTTTGTGGAACATAGAAAATTTCTTTGTTGAGATCAGTTCCAACACCAGGTTTCACAATATGGCCAGATACCAAGGGCCACAGGCCTCCTAAAACTCGGAAAAGCGAGCTCTTTCCACTGCCATTTGGACCTTCAGAAATTTTAATATATTACAGGATCAGTGTACTCATCAACAAAAATACAAGTTAAATCTTCAATGTCATAATTACAGGATCCGTGTCCTCATCAACAAAGATTTAAGTAAAATGCTCAATGTCATAATAGCAGATACCTTGAGCCCAGAGGCAAGTAAATTTTAAAGAAGACAATTACAAAGAAGAAGTATGCAAAAGGCACACATATAACGCATGCATGAATAGTTTAAAAAAACAAGTGCACTTTGCAATTTTATTTCACCAGTAAATAAATTGAAATAATTAAAAATTTATCATCTACAAATGTCCTTGGACATAAATCAAATTTGACCTAGAAATTAATTAGCGACTGTAAATCCCTATAAGCAAGTGCCCAAGACAATAGAGGAAAAAAAAACAAGTGCACTTTGCACTTTTATTTCACCAGTAAATAAATTGAAATAATTAAAAATTTATCATCTACAAATTTCCTTGGACATAAATCAAATTTGACCTAGAAATTAATTAGCGACTGTAAATCCCTATAAGCAAGTGCCCAAGACAATAGAGGGGCAAAATCCCAAGGTCAAAGACCACATGGGAGGTGACAGTGGTCAGCCATATGGATTATTTTGTCCCAAGTTGTGTATTATTGAAGCATATCAAATGAATACCAAATAGCAAGCTCATTGTCCACCTAAAAAGACAACTCATTGTCAAAAACATCACTACTCTTGACGAAGTCCTCTACGCCTAGAGAAGAATAACTTTTGTTTTTAAAAAGAAAACTCTATTGGAGAAACCCACTTTGAAAGTACACGACAACAAATAAACAAAATCAGAACAAAACAAAATCAACATCAACTAAATATACTCTTAAGAGTAAAATTGGTTACCTGTAATCAAAAGATTAGATCCTGGTTCAACCCTAAGTGACAAATTATCCACCAAAACATTATCCGTGGGGGTAACAACCTGGAAAAAAGTATCACTTTAAGAACAAATGGAACAGCAATATGCTACAACCAACAGGTAAGATGGTTAATAACTTATAGATACCTTGACCCCAGCAAATTCAATGTAATCAGCCTCACTAGAGCAATTTTTACTCCCAGAAGATTTGTCATCAACAGCACTTAGCTCTCTTGATATGACCATTAATTCATGAATGCGATCAGCGTAACCACTATAAAGAAAGAAAAAGGATAAAAATTACAAGCAGTTGGGCACAGGACTGCACAATGATGATACAGTGATACACATACACACCAAAAAATCTGTGTATGCAATTCATATAGTAATAATTCAAATTTCTCCCTTTCAAAAAGCAGTGGGAAAATCACCTGAGACGATTGAGTTTTCTCGAACTTGAAGCGAGAGTTCCCATAGACTGGAAAAGTGAAATTATGACACTGGTATGATATCTTAAGTTGCTTAACATCTCTGCGCGGCCTAAAGTTGAAGTGTCAGGCCTCAGACTGCCCGAAAAGAAGGGCTCAATAATCAATATAACAGCAACTGTGGCACCAAGATACTTCAACAGGAAGTCTTGAATCATGCCAAACCACCAATGATCATGAAGGACAACACGCAGATGCCCAACCAGTGTGTTAAACTTCTTCTGAATATGAGATTCCTCCCTACTTTCTCCACCATAGAATGCCACACTTTCTGCATGGGTTCTTAATCGTGAATGAAGCTGTCGGTACTCCCCTTCCAATTGTTGTTCTTTGGACATTAATGTCCCAAAAGGAGGAGAGAACTTTCTTATCATCCCCCCTGCTCCCAATACATATGCCTGAAAGATAATACAATAGATTTAGCTGGCAAACTACAAAAATTAATAATTAATACAGACATCAATAAGATAGTTAGATTCCAATGGTTCCTCCGAAGGTCAAGGACTAAGGCTAGTTGGTGGCGCATGGGAGGGTAAAATTTTGTTCGCCTAATTCTTTTTCTGAAAGAAACAAATTTATTGATCAATCAACAGAATGATACAATAGAAGTGGACAGGAGGTCCACAAGCTACAAGGAAGAAACACCAAAGACTAGAAAGAAGATCACTACAAACTCTTTATTGATACAAATAAGGACCCCAAAGAAACTAAGCCTAGACTACAGCTGCCCTCCAGTCGTTCATGATTAAAGAAGTGATATAATCTCTAAATTCTGATGAAACAGAAGCCCATAAAGCTTTCAAGTACTTCTTTCTAAACCAAAGTTCCTCCAACCTTACACCTCTGTAGTCTTCAAATTCTTCTATTTCTTTCCATCCAAAGCACCAAAATGACTGCTAGCAATGCTACAACCGGACAACCCCATAGAACCTCGGCCTTTTCTGTCAAACTATAGATTCTGTTGTTCTATGCTAGATTCGGATGCAGAGGGTTCTTTTCGTTTCTTTTTTTCTTCCAGGTGTTTTCTTTTTTTCCTTTTTTTTTATATAGATTTATACTGCTTATCTCTTTTGTGGATATCGTGCACCCTTTATAGTACCCTTATGCCAACAAAATTTGGTTCATAAAAGAAAATAAAAAAAAGGAATCCAAACAATCACAACAGCAACATATGAATTATTTACTACTTTTAAAGATTCACATAATAGTGCAATCAATAAAGAGAATTACCAATATCCAGAATATATATTTAGGACTGGTGTAGGAACACAGCCGCCAAGAGTAAAGGAGACCATCAGTAACAGCTGTTAAATCATCTTGTACGATTTCACTCAACTCTGAACAGAACCTTGGTACATCACTTGCAATTCGCTGTTCCGGATTAGTTATCCGACCATCGACATGTGACATTTTGTAGTATGCAATATTCTGACATTAAGTAGAATTAAAACACAGAATTAAAAATAAGCATAATGTAAAGTACCTGACAAGGAAAACAATATAATACATTCAGTATGCCGACCGTGAACAAAGCACTATTTTCTTGGTCCACTGAAAGGGTCAAGAGGAAATATTTCCTTTCATTTGCATGATCATAGTCAAACAGAGAGTCATATCTGGTAACAACCTGGAAAAAAGTATCACTTTAAGAACAAATGGAACAGCAATATGCTACAACCAACAGGTAAGATGGTTAATAACTTATAGATACCTTGACCCCAGCAAATTCAATGTAATCAGCCTCACTAGAGCAATTTTTACTCCCAGAAGATTTGTCATCAACAGCACTTAGCTCTCTTGATATGACCATTAATTCATGAATGCGATCAGCGTAACCACTATAAAGAAAGAAAAAGGATAAAAAAATTACAAGCAGTTGGGCACAGGACTGCACAATGATGATACAGTGATACACATACACACCAAAAAATCTGTGTATGCAATTCATATAGTAATAATTCAAATTTCTCCCTTTCAAAAAGCAGTGGGAAAATCACCTGAGACGATTGAGTTTTCTCGAACTTGAAGCGAGAGTTCCCATAGACTGGAAAAGTGAAATTATGACACTGGTATGATATCTTAAGTTGCTTAACATCTCTGCGCGGCCTAAAGTTGAAGTGTCAGGCCTCAGACTGCCCGAAAAGAAGGGCTCAATAATCAATATAACAGCAACTGTGGCACCAAGATACTTCAACAGGAAGTCTTGAATCATGCCAAACCACCAATGATCATGAAGGACAACACGCAGATGCCCAACCAGTGTGTTAAACTTCTTCTGAATATGAGATTCCTCCCTACTTTCTCCACCATAGAATGCCACACTTTCTGCATGGGTTCTTAATCGTGAATGAAGCTGTCGGTACTCCCCTTCCAATTGTTGTTCTTTGGACATTAATGTCCCAAAAGGAGGAGAGAACTTTCTTATCATCCCCCCTGCTCCCAATACATATGCCTGAAAGATAATACAATAGATTTAGCTGGCAAACTACAAAAATTAATAATTAATACAGACATCAATAAGATAGTTAGATTCCAATGGTTCCTCCGAAGGTCAAGGACTAAGGCTAGTTGGTGGCGCATGGGAGGGTAAAATTTTGTTCGCCTAATTCTTTTTCTGAAAGAAACAAATTTATTGATCAATCAACAGAATGATACAATAGAAGTGGACAGGAGGTCCACAAGCTACAAGGAAGAAACACCAAAGACTAGAAAGAAGATCACTACAAACTCTTTATTGATACAAATAAGGACCCCAAAGAAACTAAGCCTAGACTACAGCTGCCCTCCAGTCGTTCATGATTAAAGAAGTGATATAATCTCTAAATTCTGATGAAACAGAAGCCCATAAAGCTTTCAAGTACTTCTTTCTAAACCAAAGTTCCTCCAACCTTACACCTCTGTAGTCTTCAAATTCTTCTATTTCTTTCCATCCAAAGCACCAAAATGACTGCTAGCAATGCTACAACCGGACAACCCCATAGAACCTCGGCCTTTTCTGTCAAACTATAGATTCTGTTGTTCTATGCTAGATTCGGATGCAGAGGGTTCTTTTCGTTTCTTTTTTTCTTCCAGGTGTTTTCTTTTTTTCCTTTTTTTTTATATAGATTTATACTGCTTATCTCTTTTGTGGATATCGTGCACCCTTTATAGTACCCTTATGCCAACAAAATTTGGTTCATAAAAGAAAATAAAAAAAAGGAATCCAAACAATCACAACAGCAACATATGAATTATTTACTACTTTTAAAGATTCACATAATAGTGCAATCAATAAAGAGAATTACCAATATCCAGAATATATATTTAGGACTGGTGTAGGAACACAGCCGCCAAGAGTAAAGGAGACCATCAGTAACAGCTGTTAAATCATCTTGTACGATTTCACTCAACTCTGAACAGAACCTTGGTACATCACTTGCAATTCGCTGTTCCGGATTAGTTATCCGACCATCGACATGTGACATTTTGTAGTATGCAATATTCTGACATTAAGTAGAATTAAACACAGGATTAAAAATAAGCATAACGTAAAGTACCTGACAAGGCAAACAATATAATACATTCAGTATGCCGACCGTGAACAAAGCACTATGTTCTTGGTCCACTGAAAGGGTCAAGAGTAAATATTTCCTTTCATTTGCATGATCATAGTCAAACAGAGAGTCATATCTGTTTGACTAAAATATAGAAGAAATAAAAGATCCCATCTAATTTCAAATGAAAATGAAGGAATAATGGCAATCAAACTCATACAAAAGTCATATCGTCACTAATTTTTCATTTCCGTTTTCCATTTAAAAATGTTTATCCCCAATCACAAAACAAAAAAAATTGCATGTTTAAGGGATATTTCGATTACAATCCTAAATATATACAACAGGATAACAGGCGATGTCAACTTCAAGGTACAGAAAAGCATCTGAAAATCTATTTCTATCTCAACAAATAATCCATCCTTAGAACCAAAAACAACCCCTGAAATCATTCAGAAGTCTCATTCTCGATAGAATAATACAAAATAAACTGCATTCTCTTGTACCATACTTCAAACCAAATGTGTAGCAGTTGATGTGGCATTCAAATATTGGACAAGGCTAAATGGTGTTAGACCAATGTTTAAATGCCACATTAATTTTTTTTTTTGGTACAATGGGGATGTAAATGCCATACGAACTACCACATTATGTGGTTTAAATGTTGAACAAATGTGGTAGATTTAGCATTGTCCTTACATAAATTATTTATAATTTTTTTTGTTTGTCAATGTTCTAGTGGACTACTGATACCATATTGATGTAAATGGCACCGAGAAATAAAACAACCCAGCAAGTATGAATCTAACACTTTGATGAAAAAAATGCCTAGGAATTCAGTTTCTACAGGCATGGGCCAATTCCTTTTAAATACAACAATACTAGACTTTTCTAGAGAGACTTTTTGAACCGCCCAACCAACATTGAAGACTCTTAGGCCCCAGATCACAATAAATGACGAGAGAGCCAGCTCTTTTAGACTCCCCATACAACACTGATACAACATCAATGAAAACAAACACTACCAAGAACTCCATCATATTACTTGAAACACATATAGTAGAGTAAAAACCAGGTGACTCGTAATATTTACTAAAACATGAAAAACTGTATGGTTGCTGTATCCGTTTAGTACAAGGAATCATAGCCATTTGAAAACAAAATATAGACAGAAAGTAACTGAAAGGGGAAAGAAAAAACACAACACAGCATCAAGTACAAATCAAACTATAAGTAAGACTTAATATTCTTCTCGGTTATAGTAAAAACAACTACCTCAAAATAATGGGAATGGATACGTTTTGTCAATATTTTTCTGAACCGCAGACTTAAGGTCCCTGTTATGTACTGTGAAGTTGAATGCATAGTTGAGGCAAGGAAACATAATAGAATATTCTCTGAAATCAGCCGGACAAATAATGGAACACGTCGAAGAAAAGCTGCACGGAATAAAAACCCTTGGACTTTTGCAAGTCTGTTGCTCAAAGCAGTTCGCAACACCTACAAGCAGTTGAACTTCAGTTAATACAGCTGATAGAAGATTGATCCAATGTGATAGCACTAATGAACTGAAGAATTGTTGGATTTAGCTAACTTCGTAGTTTTCTTCTTATAAGATCAACAAATGCATGAAATCTTCGTTTGCACCTTTTTAATGATTTTCCACTTCCATCATTCCATGTGCACACTGGCTTTGTGTAAAAGTTCAGGTACATGGTATTAGGTTGTAAAATGGCAAGGTTGTGTGAGAGGTGTGCATGTACATGTAGGCATGTTTGTATGAACGCATGTAGGTATAAAACTGTATAAAGAAATTGACCCATGTATCTGGTATCGTGTTAATGAAGTGGACAACACGTGAGAACTTTGCAGACTTATTAAAACCTGCTTTTGGATATTTAGAATTTCCAAAAGTCATACATTCGAATATGCTGTATTAATGAGGATCAACCTTTGAGATTTCCTTTGCATGCAAAATATGATTTTAAGAAGGAATGCCCACAGCAATTCCTACATGGGATATCAAGATTATTAAAGATTTTGCATACTCAGGATTTAGATTAATAGACACTGATACACACCAACAAACTAGAAAGAGCAAATCAAAAGTAAAAACTTAGAACAGGCCAATATAAAAAACTCAGAAGCTTACCACTATTCCGACCAAAGATAAGAGGTCCCTCGCACCCATTTGGCCCATTTCAGACAAAAGAATTGCAGCAAGGACTTGAAGAGACTTCAATCCCCCTCTCTTTTGTGGAAGTTTCTTTTTCTTATGATCATTCGCCACGACATTCTCTGTCACTTTATTTTCATTCAGCCCATTATATTGACCAAAAGAATTGTGCTTTTTATGGGTTAATCTCGATTGAACATATGCAGCAGCCCCACCAGCAACTACAATACCAGTAGCAAGAAGCAAGGTTTTCCTGTGCAGTAATAATATTAGCATAGTTACATAGTCAACTTGCAAACAGATGGACAAACACTGAGCAGAAGTTGATGATACGAATGTTGTAACTAAAATAAACTTGGCCTACTATAGTAATTAGCAAATATTTTGAATGCATTATGCTGTCACTTCACTAAATAAGTAACACTCTTTTTCAAATCTGTCTCTACCAACATTTTCAAATCTGTCTCCTCTACCAACTGCAGGCAATTGAAGATAACTCAATGGAATGTTACCCTAGTCCAGATAGCATTAACTTTTTCTCTGCAGTTCTCTTTTCTTTTTGAAGGAATGCCCACAGCAATTCCTACATGGGATATCAAGATTATTAAAGATTTTGCATACTCAGGATTTAGATTAATAGACACTGAACAAACTAGAAAGAGCAAATCAAAAGTAAAAACTTAGAACAGGCCAATATAAAAAACTCAGAAGCTTACCACTATTCCGACCAAAGATAAGAGGTCCCTCGCACCCATTTGGCCCATTTCAGACAAAAGAATTGCAGCAAGGACTTGAAGAGACTTCAATCCCCCTCTCTTTTGTGGAAGTTTCTTTTTCTTATGATCATTCGCCACGACATTCTCTGTCACTTTATTTTCATTCAGCCCATTATATTGACCAAAAGAATTGTGCTTTTTATGGGTTAATCTCGATTGAACATATGCAGCAGCCCCACCAGCAACTACAATACCAGTAGCAAGAAGCAAGGTTTTCCTGTGCAGTAATAATATTAGCATAGTTACATAGTCAACTTGCAAACAGATGGACAAACACTGAGCAGAAGTTGATGATACGAATGTTGTAACTAAAATAAACTTGGCCTACTATAGTAATTAGCAAATATTTTGAATGCATTATGCTGTCACTTTACTAAATAAGTAACACTCTTTTTCAAATCTGTCTCTACCAACATTTTCAAATCTGTCTCCTCTACCAACTGCAGGCAATTGAAGATAACTCAATGGAACGTTACCCTAGTCCAGATACCATTAACTTTTTCTCTGCAGTTCTCTTTTCTTTTTCTTTTGTTCCTCTCTCTTGTGGTGATGCAGTGAGCATATCCATCCCTATCGTGTATATTACTTTATTTTGGCTTGGATGGACTGTTTATGTATAGACAAAGGATGCACTGTCTACCCTAACAAAAAGCAACTTGCAGGGAATGGAATCAAAAAAGGGAGAGAATTGTAAAATGCACGACCAGCAGAAGATGCAATTGAATAGGCTTCTAGAATACCCAATGCCAAATTCCTTCATTTCAACTGCCTTAAGCTTATTACTTAAATTATCAAATGTACAATACTTGAATACTTCATATCCAATGAAGCACAGCTATTCTCTTTCCGGTCTTATGGAGACCAACGCATAGAGACTAAGCTGGCGAAGGGCTAGGAAGAGATGGGCTATCAGCACACTATGCTACATCCTTTTTATCTCATAGATACTAGTGTTTGGATTCAGGATTACTGGACAAAATGAAGGTAGCCATGCAAATAAAACACCCCTCGCTGTACATATGGACCATCCTAGTAATTCCAGTCTCTATCAAAAAGGTCTCTACAAGATGAGAATCTATTGGATGAAACATGCAGCAAAACCCTTCTTTAGCACTTCTTTGGTACGGATTATGGCCACTTTGCCAAATTGATGTAGTGATACAACTTATAAATGCATTTTTATTTTTAATATGAAACAACAATACATTGAATACAAATATCAACATTATTTTAAGCCTTTAATCCAAAGTTTTGATACCAAACAATTTTGTATCTTTTCTAACCTCAACTACAATTTATGTCAATTGAAGAAGAGCACAAGAAAACTACTGCAAGAAACCATATTTCAGTTCAAATTTATTAATGTTTCATACATGCAAGCACCACAGAGGCCAATGATTTCACTTATAGAGACTCCAAACCCGCTCAATACTTAAAATTGTAAACGGAGATTGATCAATACCTCCTTGATGCAATGAAACTCCGACCATGCTCAGTTAATTGCAACAGCTGAAGCGAAGGCATGGTTCACCAGTCAACCAGATTTACAAGCAACAGGCTTTTGGTTCTTCCTGTGATTCTACCTCTTCATTCTTTAGTTCTCCCAAGGACCGATATCAAGAACACCTTTTTCATTTTATTTCTTGTTCTCTTTCCCCCCTTTTCACATCGTCATTCAGGACTAGCAAGAAACTGGCTGCAATTAAAATTTGTGACTAAGGCAATGATAGACTTAGATGCCAAATCTGAGAGAAGAAAACATATACAGCACGATTAACAAGAATCTAACATAAAGAAGGTTTAGCCCAGAACATTTGGACAAGAAGCAAACTATTAAAGTAGGGACCTCATACAGTCACAATCTCAGGTTATTAGAAAGAATGTAACAAGAAAGAATAACGGCAACTTAGGGGACAGACAAATCCAATCTTTATATCCTTTATGGTGGTATAGACTATGGACCTACTCCTTTTTATGTTCAATACGCACTAAATTTCAACTAATCAGAGGGCAAAATTGGTATTATTTGTTACCCAATTTGAGCAAGCAATTGGTATTATATCAATGCCTCTGCCACAAAATTGTTGATCTATATACTGACCATGTACTATCAGCCAACTAAATTAACAACCACTTAGAATTTAAGACGTATCGAGTAAACAAGAGCAGCACCATAGTTACAACTGAAAGTTTAATCCATTTAAAACCTAGGCTCCACACACCAACAGAGACTAACAACTAGAAAGAAAATTGTTATTCCCAGGCTCAAACAAACAACCAGGAACTAATAATACCAGACTCCACACGCCAGCAATAAGGCAGGAAAAGTAGAGTAGTACGAGAATCAAGATGGTTAGAACAAGAAACGGAAAGATTCAAGATTCGAGCATAGCCACTGGCAAGGATTTCCTGAATGCTAGGCAAAGGTTTCATTGTTGCTTCTTACAAATTTCCCAAATTAACATGGCAAGCATAAGGCAGAAGATTTTTACAGTTGATCAGACGAAATGTGATGCATTCATGTGTTCACTTTTACATGAAACCATTGCTTTCTTGCATTAAGGGAACTCTTAACAGTCAAACTAAACTGTACACGCGACGCAAAAAAAGCCTAAAGCTAACTTACAGCAGCATATAGCATACACAGAATTGGCGTACGCGAACCACAAACCATTGCAATCCTCTATCGAAACCCTAAATTGAAACCTCAATTAAACCCTAAATTCAATCCGAAATTGGGGAACGGAAATCAGAAACCAAGAGAAGCGAGGAGGAACAAGTACCTGTTGCGAACAGAATGCTGAGAAGAAGACGAAGACGAAGAAGAAGAAGAAGAAGATCAGCGGAAACGCACGAGAGTAAAAGTGAGACGAAAACTTTGGAGGAGAAAAAGAGTAAGAAGAATAACTTCGTTTCTCGAAAATTGGAACGATCTTTTGTCCGACTCAACAAATCGGGAGCTTATCGATACCAAAAAAGCGTGACGTGAAGCGTGACGTGTGATCCTGTTGATGATTGAAAAAGAAAATGAAACCCAGAGGCAGACGGTACTTACTCAGGTAGTTTGTAGTTGGACCGGGTAGTAAAGGTCACCCCACTTCATAAAAGCAGTGGGCCTTATTTCCGTGAATGCTTTGCCGCTACTAACCCCCACCCGGTCCTGCAAAAACGGGGCACATATCCAATCCCGAAAATCAGTGTTTTGTTTAAGGACATCTAGATTACGTGTCTGGCTCAAACTGAAATTATTATTTGTCCGAATTGTAATAAGGTTAGTCTTACAGATATGTTCGTAGATATCCTAATCATTGTACGATTATGTTTCGTTGTAAGACTCTGATTATTTGTTTGTAATCCTCTATATAAAAATACTCATATTATCAGCGAAAGAATTGTGCATGCTCTCAAATTCTCTCTACTGTTCTCTGCATCCTTTTTGCCTAAAACATGTTTTTGTTTTTCCTTTTTTGACTAATCCTTTTGTTTTTTTTTTTTAAGGGTTGCTTAGCTAGCCAGATTATGATTCTGATTGTTGATGGTCATATATGATTGAATTATTTCAACCACCATATTAATATCTAATTAATTACATGAAGATTCGGTCAAATGGATTAACCATAGGCTGTGTTTGTTTCACAGAATTTGGGCATTGGGAAATGAATGTCATTCATTTCTTTCAATTTCCTGTGTTTGGGATGGCAAAAGAAGGGAAAATGATTCCCAAAGGAAATGACAAAGAGGAGGAAAATGGTTTCCCCCACCCACCCTAAGAACCACTTTCCCTATCAATTTTCTGCATTTATTACAACATTATATGACTAAACTGCCCCTGCTTAAAATCATTTTATATCTATTCTTCTCTCATTTATCGGTTAATTGTATATGATATATTCATGTAAATTCTCATCTCATTTCTTTCTTCTCTTATATATATATAGGATTTTTCTTAGGTGCGGACGTCTGTATCGAAATTTCGGTACGGATTTCCTGTTTTCACCCACTTTCCGATCACATTTTTTTATCTTAACCGTTCAGTTTTTAGATCCTAATGTATAGATCATCTCTAGAAAATTTAAGCCAATTTGGTGATCGTTAAGGCATCCAAAACTACAATTTACACGTACGAACCGAATCTGTCGAACCGGAACCGTTCGTGTATATTGTTGTAATTTGTCATTTTGGATGTCTTAATTATCACCAAATTGGCTGAAATTTTGCATAGGTGATCTATACATTAGGACATAAAAACTGAACGGTTAAGATGTGAAAATGTGATCGGAAAGTGGGGGAAAACGGGAAATCCGTACCATCCGCACCGTAGCCGGACTGTATATATATATAGATATATACATATTATATATAATATGCAGTGTGCGTTTGGTTTTGGTTTTTGATTTCATCTGCTTTTAGTTATTGATTTCATTTTTTAACTTGAACAAGATAGACAGTTGCTAGATATCACTTCATAGATGTGTCGTCATGATATACATAATGGAGGATTCTTCTAATGCTAGACAATATTAAGGATTTACTTAATTTTGTCGTCATGATATACATTATGATGTATATTATTGAGGAACAACATTATTGAAAGACACTCTACAAAAGACCAATTGAAAGCCTTAGTATGAAATAAAACTTATAAAAGAAAGAAAATAAGGTAAAATTATGAATTTGAATCTCAATTTTGATTGTGTTCTAAGTTTTCTCATTAGTATGAGTGTATTATTAGAAAATTGATAAGATTTGTTTCCTTTCCTTAAAAGAACCAAACACTGCAATAGAAACTAAAAAGTGTATTATGACTACATTCCTAGTCTTCCCAACACTAGAAAGGAAAATTGATGGGAATTACAAGAGCAAGGAATTGATTTCCTTTCCTTTCCGCCAACCAAACGCGGCCATAGTGCCTACACCATAATAGGATACAATCTGATTTATGAGAGTTGTTGAGCACTTTCCCTTGCAGATATGCAAATAAATCCAAAGTTCCAAACGCATTGATGACCATTAAGGTAGTGTGCTCACAAACTCCTACCATATTAAGGTTAAGTAATACATTGTGTTGTCCCTTTTTCTACCTCTCTTTTGGCATTCGGTTCTTCTTCTTCACTCTCAGGTTTATTTATTTTTAAATTATTTTTAATTTATTTATTTAATCGAGAATGAGGTAGCAAGTCACCTTAATTACATTAACGAGTTAGTAACATACTTACTCAATCAGTATTTGAACCGAGGTCCACGAGAGTAGAGTAGACATTACTCTGCCATGCGCATGAACTTTAAAGTCCCTCTGTCCCTCAAACCTGTTGGCCACAAAAGGTATTCTATTTGTTTTGGTAAAATGTTTGTGTTGGGTTTTGTTTTTTTTTTCTTCTAAATGATCCTATTGGACTAGAAATTTTACCCGCGCTTTGCTGCGGAATTTGTGAAATTTGTTCTTGTAAACAAATTAGAACAATGAAATACAAACTGAAAATAATTACATAATATTAAAATAGTGAAAGAGTTTTTATACATTTAACATTTTAGTTGAAGTCTAATCAACTAGAGCTGGTGCAAAAATGCTAGTTCTATAAAAGGGTTATAAGTTAATCTAGCAAAAGTTAATGCCGGAGCTTGTTCAAAAAAGTGATTACTCTAGTTGTAGTTGCACAAAATATGGTGCTGATAATGATGATGTTGTTGTTCCATCAGTTTAAAAAAGGGATAATAGAGTTAAAGCTACAGGAAGGAATTTCAAAACTGTAGTATGATATAAAAGATAAATAAATAGTTAGAGAATGAATTATATGGTTTCCACATAATATCTATTGAGTAGCATATCATTGCAAATAGACAAATCAAACTTCAAATTTATATGAATGCTGATACACAAACTTTACAAAAACACTTCAAAGAGAAACAAGAGCATTTTTAAACAAGGGTTTTTGTCCATTTACCCAATTTCTAGATATTTTTTTCCCACTTGCCCCATTAAGTTTTTTTAATTCTCTCTTACTCAAAACACTCTAAGGATGTCTTCCCTAATACCTCATTAAGATTTTTGTTTTGTTTTTTTTGTTTTATTTTTAATACTATTTTACCCTCACCCCTTTGTTACAGAGAGAGAGAGAGTGTGTGGAAGAGAGAGAAACCATAGGAGACTTCACCAGAGCCGGCCGCAGGATTCAGGTCACCGGCCGCCGTCTACCGGACTTCTCTGAAAACCTCGCTAGATGTCCCCAAATAGGTCATCGGAGATCTCATAGGTCGCCGGAAAGGTTTATTGCCTCCCAATAGACATCTATTGCCCCCCAATAGAACTTTTGGTCTCCAGATATGAACTAATCTCTCTAAATTTAGACAAATAAACTTTTATTAAAGAAAAAAACGAAGAGATTACATCAATTCAAAACATTTATTGCCCCCCCCCCCCCATAGAACTTTCGGTCACCGGAATGGGAACTAATCTCCTGAAAATTAAACAAATAAAACTTTGATTAAAAAAAAAAAGGAGATTACATCAATTCAAATCATCTATTGCCCCTCAATAGACATAAAAAAAAAACTTTTTTTTCCTTCTTTGCCATCTGCCCACAGTTTACAAAAAAAAAAAAAAAAAAAGACTCAGCGACTAGAATTTACAAACAAAGTCTTTATTCCCCATGAGTACCAATAAAAAATTATGGTAAAAAAATACTTTACAAAAGCAACTATGAGTGCCATCGCGCCAAAAGCTTAGAAAAAAGTAGAACTAAGTCAACTAACCATGCGTGCTTGTGGCCCATTTGGGCCTCTTTTAATAGCTTCATTTCCCTAAAAACAAAAACAATTTAGTGTTGTTGTCTTCATTCAGCCATGGATTGCAATTCAAACTGTACGTTGGTGGCGCATGGCAATTCAAACTTTCAATTATGTGAGAAACAGTTCAAGGAAGACGACAAAAAAAACAGAAGCTGACGCTTTTAGTATCAAATTGTTCATGAACTCTTTCTCAATCTATCGGTTTAGTAGATTGCTGCTTTGGCTACCTTGCTCGCGAAATAATCGGAGGAAGAAGACCTATTGAAGAATATTCAACTGGAACGACTAGTTGTTGAGTCTAGATCAAGCCGGAAAAAACATGACCAGATGGAATCGGTGAAAGGTCAAGTCAAGGATAGGAGGTACGATCTCGCCATCGTCTTTGTTTTCGATGACTGGCGACTACGCCGACGAGGATGATCAATGGGGATTTGGCCGAGAGAGAGAGAGAGAGAGAGAGAGAGAGAGAGAGAGAGAGAGAGGAGATGGATGAGTGGCAGTGGCTGTAGTTTATTAATTAGGTTGAGGATAAAAATGTGATTTTATTTTAAATTGTGTTACTGGGAATAAAAATCTATTGTTGGGGTAAGTGGGATAATTTTGGTGCTTTGGGTCAAGGACCCTTTAAACAAAAGAAAGTGAAAAGGAAGAAGAGCAAAGAGAAAGAAAGTTAAAGCACATTAAATGCATTCACACAGTACTCGAATAGAATAGCAATGGCAAATTATAATAAACAAAAGGGTAAATCACCCAAAATATATAATCTTTTCAATATTCCAATGAGACTCCACTCTCAAATGCAAAAAATAGCCTCCCTTAGCTTGCGTCGTCCCACAAGAAACAAGGTTATTTAATTGTGTGCTTATGAATTTTGAGTTTTATTAGACATATAATCAAATCACTAATCTCATCTCATATGGAGGTATACGATTGGAACTAATGCAAATAGATATTTTATAATAGATGTTATGATCAATATTTTGGTGCAAATGTTTTTGATAATGCAGGTTTCTACTTAAGACCAACCTCTCTTTTTAGACAAACTCAAAAGACTAAAAAATGGACCTGATAAAAGAAAAAAAGAATAAAGTATAGTCATCCAAGGGCGAGAGCGCTAGGTTTCAAAAAAATTTCTCTTCTCTCCATCTGGCGTAGCATCTGGTGACGTTGTCGTTGGACGGGACTTATTAGCCTTGGGTTTGTTGACTGTGTTAGCACCTTCGATTTGGTTCATAAGGGATGAGATGAGATGAGATAGTAGGGGAGATCGAGGCGGTTGGCAGGTCGTAGTTCCTCTCTTGCTAGCCGGAGTTAGGATTGGCGGGGTGCGGTTTCGTGGGTTTAGAGGCAGATTGGAAAGGATGAGATTGTGGGGGCGAATCAAGGCTAGGATCGAACTAATTCAATCTGGTTTGGATCTGATTGGAACTATCTGTTTTGGGTCATGGTGTTTGACTTTGACATGGGGAAGGAAATGGGTGGAAAGGGCAGCATTTCTTCGGGCGAGGATGGAGCGAGGTGGATGGCAATTTGGCAATGGTGGCTGTCGGTGGTGGGATTGGGCCATGCTTGGCTGGCAACCTGTGATCTGCTTGGGACTTGGATTGCTACTTGAGCTTGGGCCCGACCTGGGTTGGTGGGTTTTTTTATAATGTTTTTTACTTTATTTATTATAGATGGTTACTGTTGTCTCGCCTTTGGCATGTAATAAGTCCCTGCAGGTATCATGTAAGGCTAGTCGGGCTAAATGCATGTGTGTGCACTCTATATGCCTTGTCTATTCTAGCGAGGCGACGATCAATTATTAAATTGTCTCAACCTCGTAGTGGCAGGATGAAACTAAGTGTCATCAGGTTTACTCTACGGCGGCAACATAATGGGAAAGCTGTGCTTATAGTAATTATGCTACTTTATAATCGAGTTACATATCAAGTTATCTTTCCGTTATGTCACCGCTATGTTAAAGCAAATAGAGTAGCTAGTGGAGCACTCTCTGCTAGTTGATGCCTGGTTAAATACATTTGTTCGGTAAAGACTCTTGTTATTATTTCAGGATGTTCTCTGTATGCTTATTGTAATAAGGGGTGTCAATTGGGTTTTGGTGATTGTTTTCTTTGATTTTGTATTCGACAGTTCATTAATCAAGGCTTGAGGGCAGCCGCACCTGTCCTTTATTTTTTATTTTTAAAAAAAGGACCTGAATGTGACCATCTTTTAAGTCCAGTTTAGTAGGCTATTACCTCTTTAAAGAGCACAGTTGTTGGACATAAGAACAAAATTCTGGTGACATAATTGGAAGCCAGAAATCATGCGTGATGCGTGTAAGAGGGTCTAAAGTTAAAAACCAAACACTGTATCCATAAACAATTATATCACGGTATCATCTACAGTTAAGAACATCTATAAACTTGGGCTTACTACCACACAATCTTGATGACTGTTAAGAGCATAAAACAAAACTGTAAATGAAATTTACAATTCAAAACTAAGGCTTCCAGTTTGACATTCGCATGAACAAAAACAAACTTTAACACAGAAAAGAACAATAGTTTGTTTAGAATGGAGCAGCAACCACAGTGAATTTCAACTTTGAATCAATTCTGCAATCAATACTAACCAAAACCTAGAATCACAAATCATACGATAAGCTATGTTCCATTGGAAATACCACTAAAGTAGCTCATAAATGATCAAAAGGAAGCCATTTTCCATTACCAAGATGCAAACCCACATCAAGGCAGATACAGTAAGTGCCAAAATCAAAGAAAACAATCACCAAAACTCAATTGACACCTCCAACTGAAAACATCAAACTGGCTGAAAAGGATTGAAGACTTCAACTTTAAGCAATTAAATACAAACAACAAACTGGGCATGTGCCAAAAAAGGTCTAACAATAGGAAAACAGGTCTAAGAGTAAGATATCAAAGAACCAAACTGCTGATAATCTAATATATTGCAGTTAAAATGCTAGCAATCTAATATATTCTAGTTAACATTTTTGTACTAATATATTAGCATGAATTAATTATGCCATATATTTTCAATATAAAATTTTGTTCCTCTTAAGATGCTTCTGTCCTTTCAAAAGCAGAGAACCCAGAAATGGTATTGACAGCAATTAATAAAATGAAACACATTAACCACAATCTCACACTTAAATAAAAATTCTCCTTGATCCTTGAACCCGTCTCTCTTCTTTCTCTCTAAAAACTAAAGAGAGAAAGTAGATCTCATCCTCTCCTCCTCCTTCTCTCTGGCTTAGATCTGGATCTCTTTAGATCTTGATTGCTGGCTAGAGAGTAGGGGGAGTGCGTTCGCCGTTCGGACAGCTAGCCCAGGTGTCTAGTTTTCTTGTTTCGCGGCTTGTTTCCCAACCCAACCACAGAAGTCCAATTTGATCCATGAAGATCGCTACCAGAATCATCACCTCAATCCTCCTCCCATCCCTTTTCTTATTTTTCTTCAACCCACCCTACCCACATCCAAAAATTGTCCTCCTTCCTTGGCCAACTGCAACAAGTCTCATACCTTCTATTTTGCTGGAAAAAAAAGTCCCTGAAACCATATGGCGCTATGAAATCTAGAATGATCCAGTCTCTTCCAGGGACAAGTGTGTGGGGAGATCGGTCGAGATTCCACCATGGGTGCCGGATAGAAGGCTTGCAGCTTCATGCTACTGAGTAGTTGAAGGAAAACGGTGGAGGATCCACATCAAGCCCTCGGACGGCAGCATATTCCCTAATGGCGAAGAAGTATTCTGTGTGGTTTTCGGTTACCACGGACCTGAGCTAGGCCCTTGTTTTTCTAGGTTGTTTACTAGGCCATGTTTGGACCCATTGTTTATGTTGTATGTGTACCCCTTGTGGGATTGTTTGTAGGAAGCTTCTATTCATATCTCCAAAATTAGTATTTGGACCTCTCTCTTTTTCCAAGTAATAGTTGACTTTGTCAACTCATGTCAAATTACCAATAATGACATAAAAGAGAAAAAAAAAGGCATCTTCTTATCTCTAGTAGTTTTCAACTTGGAGAAAACCTTCTCCTCCAACATAAACTCTAAAATCACTGACCACTGTATCGCACCAATGTCTAACACTCTGGTTTCTCGATTAGTACTACTAAAACCTAGAAGCATCCACTTGAGAAAATTGAAATTTTAGCTTGATTACTTGGTATGATGTTCTCGATTAGTACTACTGTACTCAAAACTAGAAGCATCCACTTCATAAACTTGAAATTTTGGTTCTTGGCAAGGTTCTAAAAAACGCTAGGCGCTAGTCGGGCGGTGACCCAGGGACTAGCGCCTAGGGGCCTAGGCGGGAGCCTAGGCGGGGACTTGGCGGATTTATTTATTTATAATTTTTAAATTATTTTAATGACATATAGTAATATAAATGACAATATTTAAAGTCTAAAAATTAATTATAAATATAAAAATAGTCAAAATATAGAATAAATTAGGGTTTATGCCCGCCTAGGCTCCGCCTAGACCCGCCTAGCCCGCCTAGTCCCCGCCTAGCCCGCCTAGGCGGCCGCCTAGAAGCCCAGCGCCTAAGGGAAACGCCTAGGCCAAAATCGGAGCGGTTCCTTGCCGCCTAGCGCCTAGGCGCCGCCTAGGCGGCCGCCTAGACCGATTTTTAGAACATTGGGTATGATTAAATGGTTCGATTTGGCACCATGTTTTTTTGTGTAGACCATTAGGAAGAATGATTAGTATTTGTCCTTAGAGAGTCCAGGACCTAATTGTGTTTGATCTTACTTTGAATGACCTTTTATTTAATTACTCTTCTATAATTGTAGGCTTTTCAATGTTGGATTTCTTTGTTTTCACTTCAATTCTCTTGTACTATAGTTTCATAGACTTGATAGCATGGTAGACTTTTTGTTGTGTTGTTGTTGTTGTAATACAATAGCAGTACACAAAGGCCAGAAGGTCAAAAAGAGAAAAACAAAGCAAGAAAGCATAACAGTAACATAAACCAAACTGAAACAAAAGTCAAACTATGATAGTTAGAATTTTGGAAGAAAGACTAAAAAATACATATGAATGAAAGAAACAAAATTATGTGAAAGAAAGAGACTACCACCTGGAGATTTTTTTTTTCAAAGGTAAAATAGGATTGTGAATTGTTCAAAATTTGAAGGAGGTCCATTACCGATTTTGGAGGTATGAATAGAATCTAGAAAAAAAAAAAAAGGATTTTTATTGATTTTATTGGACAATGGGCATTTTGGGAAAATTAGGGAGGTGTAGATAGCATATTGGTATTTTGTAAAAATAAGCTAGAGGTCTATTAAGTGGGGAGGTCCAAATACCAATTTTGGAGGTATGAATAGAAGCTCCCTTGTTTGTATCTCTTTGGGCTAGTTGTCCGTTTATTAATGGATTTTCCCTCCTTTGATTAAAAAAAAAAAAAGGCAGAAAACATGATTTTCTTAGATATCAATTACTAATTTTTGCTCGCAACCACTGAGATCAGGGCCTGGATCAGAACTGGCAGCCTGTCGTTTGTCGTAAACCCTAGCCATGCCTGCAAGGCGGGGTTAGAGAGATTGAATTAGAGGTCTGGATTTTCGAGAAATGGTGAAACGCGTTTCGGGGCCAAAGGTGACTTGGTCAGAGTTGAGTGGTCCAACTCGGGGATGGTGAGCAGGACAGGTGAAGGTGGTAAAATGAAGGAAACGATAGGGTTTCAATCTACTTGGCGGTAGTGAAGGCATTAGAATCGTGCTCAAAGTTCTGGTTGGAGTAGTTGTGGACGTCCAAGAAAGATCAAGGTAGAGATCGACGATCTCTTTGCCGACGATGTAATGACCACATGTGAAGTTGTTGGCGGTGTCCTCCTTGTCGGAAATGATGGCATCAAATTTACTAATTTCCTATATTTCAAGATACAATGTACAAACTGAGGTAAAATAAATAATAATAAAAAATAAAAATAAAACTCTACCACTCAAATTTTTTTACAATTACAGTCTCAATTCTTTTTCATGATAACCTTTTTCAATTTATTGGTTTCCTTGTTAGCTCTTCAATGTCATAACTCATAACCTAGAAGTCTAGTGCTTTCCTTGCTAGCCTGCATTAATATAGTCCAAGGAAGTTCCAATAATTAGAATTACAGAACAATAAATGTCAAAAATGATCTTCCTTAGTCAAAACGTATGAATATGTAACCACCGCAGGTGGTCGAGTTGGTAAGAGCCTCCAGGTGTGGAACCCCCATACCCGGGTTCAAATCCCGCCGACGCTTATTGGAGTTAAATCCCAATATATTCTTGGTGGCCAGGAGGGATGAAGTGTTTTGACAAGTTCCCCTGAGCACAGATTAGTCTCTGAGCATAGGAAGCCTTTGAGGACACCGTGTGATTGAACAATAAAAAAAAAAAAGGTATGAATATGTTAGACGTACCATGAATGGTTCTCCTTAAGGTATATTCATTCAAAACCTGAAAAACCATATGAAAAGGCATAGTCACGATAAAGGAATCAAACAATGAACAAAACCAGACGAAAACATTCAATCAATAAAACAAAGATTCTCTGCATTACAAAATAGAACAGATCCTTGGTAAACAATCTTACAATTCCCTAATTCAACAACTAATTGAGAAATACTGAATCCACATACTGGTCCAGAAACAAATAGACAGAACAATTCTCATCAACCATCATAAACTAAACAAAGAGCAACCCTTTTCAAAACTTAACAGAAAATGCTTACTGTGCAATAAAAATGTGTTCATCAACAGTTCAACACCATAACAATTAACGGAGACTCAGTCTATTTGAGCCAAAAAGTATTTTTGGCAAGATCCCTTAGGGGATTTAGCATAGCGGGCCGATACCTGCGGCCCAAAAATAAGCCTACTTGGGTTTGGGTTACAACTTCACCCATTCCGTGATCCATAAGGAAAACGAGTCCTTATTGGAGTCAAGTAGCGGTGATCGAATAGGAAACTTCAATCAATAATCCTTCTATGGCAAGGAACAGTCAAAACCTTAGGTATAAATACCAGGTTCAAGGACAAATTACACACAACTCTTCAATCAACTAATCATACAGATCATCAAAGCCTCTCTAGAGCAAACCTACCCGTAACCTAGTTGCAACCCAGTGAAGCAAGGGTAACGCCCTCGCAACCCAGTGAAGCAAGGGTAACGCCCTCGCAACCCAGCGAAGCTAAAGATACGCTTTAGCAAACCCGTGCTTTCTCCAAACTTCTCAGTGATTGCTCTGCTCAACCTACAACGTTGAGTATCAATTCTGTGACGTGAAAAGATCACAACCAAAGCCCCTACCAATAAGGCAAGAAGTCCTTTTCCGGAAGCCAAAGAAAAGAACCTTGTCACGAGATTGGTGCTCTCCTCGTCCACATCGTTTGATCAAAAAGTCAGGTTAAGGGATTCTCTGACGACTGCACCCCACAATGCTGGTACGCCTGCGTACACGCTCAAAATAGACAGTTTGCACCCATATTGGTTTTGGAGCCAAACATTTTGGCACGCCCAGTAGGACCTAATAGCGTTTCATGATTGCAACCATTGGGAAATCAAGCGCTTACCAAGAGGTTTACGTTAACTGCCTAAACCACCGGACCTCCAGTTATAGGCCGCACTCTCGTGCAAACTGTCGTGGTCGGTTTGACGAACAGGTAACAAAAAAGTTCTCACTCAACCCACCATCACCATACATGTCAACAGAACAGGGTACTCCCCAGCCTGCTACTGAGGGCAACAAAAATCCTCCTGTCCAGCCTAACGAGGTTGGCAACACAACCAACACTGCCCAAGTGGCCACGAGTGAGGAAACGACTGATTCATTTGTTCCTGTTATCGCCCCGGCGAATGCTAGCATTGAGGAGCGACTTGTTATCTTTCAACAAAATAATGCCGCATATAATGAAAGGATGGAAAAAGCCCTTGCAAAAGAGCGCCGAAGGCTAGATGAGGTTTCGATCTCACTAAAGAATCTTGAAGTGAGTTCGCGGCAAACGCAGGGTCATTGGCAAGATATGAATAAGAAAAGCCAAGAGAACCACAAGGAGCTCGTGGATATGATGACCGGTCAGGCCGCTCGGAGCAAGCACATCTCCGTTGTTATCACGAACCAAGCCAAGCATACTGCCTCAGAATTGGTGGTTCTTCGCAACGAGGGATCCAATCTTACGACCCAAGTCACCATGCAGAGAGCTGAGTTGGACCAGGCTAAAGAGGTTCTGAATAAAGCTTTGGGGGATCCTAACGCTATTGTTGGTTCGCTTGGACAGTCTTCAGGTACTAGCAAATACATACCTCCTAATGCTCGAGAGAAGACTAGCGACAGCGCTATGACACCATCTGCAGCCGCCTCTGCTTTAGCAACAAAAAACAATGAGAAAGCCCTGGTAATTGGTGATAACAAGACCAATCCACCGCCCCCCGCAAAAGAATAGGATGTTGAGAACCGTTGAAGGCAATCCTGCTAATCCTATTGCGTTTACTCAATACGACAGCGATAGGGCAGAGAATGTCTATGAAGAACTTCCAGGGAATCACTATGGCATTAACCAGGCTGGCACTTCAATCAAGATAACGACCCTGGTAAAGGATGTGACCGCGCCAGCTATAACCCTGCAGCAATCCACTATTCCCTTAACAATTCACCTTGGGAAAGGAACAATGACCGCTAGCCAGACTGTACCTTTGCAGAATGTTCTCCATACTGTGGCAACACCTCCACCTCCTGGTCCGAACAATGTGAGACGCGACGAGGTTGAGGAGATGATCAGGTTAGCTAACCCTAGGGCCCACCTAGAGGGGGTTTATGAGGGACCTTTCTCACTGTATATAATGCTCGCGCCTTTTCCTAGAGGCTACAAAAATATCATATTCTCTACTTTTTCAAGAGAGGATACTGAGGATGTGGCAACCCATCTGGCCAGGTTTAGGGTGCAATGCAGCAAATACCAGAATGATGACATCCTCAAGTGCAGGATCTTTGACACTTCTCTATCTGGCGTAGCTTTTAGATGGTTTTCTAAACTGTGACCAGGGTCAGTGGCTGATTGGCCAGCAATGGAAAAGCTCTTTCGAGAGACTTTTGGAGCTATTGAGCCTGAGGTTGACTTGGCATCTCTCACCCAGGTGGCCCAACAGCCCACTGAGTCTGTTGTTGCTTATCTTCAACGCTTCTAGATCCAGAAGGCTAAACTAAGTATGATATTGCCTAAGAAAGAATTGGTTAAGTTGGTGATCAAAGGATTAGAGCCATGCCAGAGAAAGAAGCAACATGGCAGCGTGATCCAGTCAATGGGAGAGCTTATTACAAAGGTTGGTAGCTTTGAGCATCTCCTTAGAGAGACTGATGCTAGGACAAATAAGTCCAAATGGACATATGTACCAGGAAAACATCGTACAGTGGTTGCGTTGCACTACCAACCGACTTCTTATAATCCTTACTATCATCATTAAGGGGAAGAAGTTTGCTAGGAAGAAGATGATGAAGAGGATAATAATGTCTCCGCGTTTGAGCTAACAGGAAGGAAGAGCTTAGCCCTTAAGCAATTGAAAATATCTAAGGAACCTATCAAACTCAATTCTTTAGCCTTCACTAAACCTGCGTTCACTATGTATACATATGATGCCAATAAGGCACATGAAATTTTAGACGAGATGATCGTCGCGAAGATGGTGAAGACAGACTTCGGACCTTTCCCTAGACCAGATTAGCTGAAAGGAAAGAAATACTGCAAATTCCACAACTTGTGGAACCATAACACGGTTGACTGTGTGAAGCTAAAGGACCAAATTCAGGTATGGCTTAATAATGGTAGTTTGCAGGTGGAAGCTCCGGAGACCGCTGCAGCACTAGTAGACCTAAACCCTTTCCCGAACACCGAGGTCAATATGGTTGATGTGAACTGGACCAAGAGGAACCAGAGAAAACCAACCTTAGATTTGTTTACAAAGGGCCGAGAAGAGAAGACATAAGGGGACGAGACCCCTACAAAGGAGAAACTAAGCCAGTCAGCGAAGCCTCACCAGTAGTCCTTTGCTTGCAATGCAAGGAAGAATGTGGCCTCCAAGTGTCGCATGAAGAAGTTGAGCAGATGTTTCGTTTTGGCTCTTTCCCTTCCAATCAAGTGGGCCTCACCGTCGCGAAATTATCAACCGTTGAGCCCAAGAGCAAGAGACAATATAGGGTCCTCGTCATCCCCAAGGGACTCCAACTTGTTCAAGAAACTGAAAGTGGCGGCAGCCGAATAGAAACAAGATGGAAGGGCTGGGAATGAGCCCAAAGATATCCTGACCAAACCTTACATTCCACCTTCTTCAACGTCCTCTATTAAGGAAGGCAAATGGTACACCAGAGAGAAAGGGAAAGCGGTGGAGATTAGCCCTTCCAAGAAAAGGAAGCTGCAACGAAGGTTCGAAGAAGCTAAGTGAACACTAGAGGCTCTGAATCAGGGCTTGATTAAGCCCTCGCAATTGGACAAATCACCTTAGCAATATCAGAAGGAGATGGAGGCGCTAACCGCTAAGCCATTGGTGGCTCCTCGCAATTTCCAAAAGCAATCACGCTCGGAGTCAGGGGCTTCTAAGCTTAGTGTTTTTTTGTAGGATCACAAAAGAAAGAACACCTCTACCAGCCAAGAAGGAGAGCTCACCCACTAGGCGGCCCCATATCAGGCGCAGGTTATTTCACGAGGAGCCAGAAACCAAATCCTCAGTTTTTGGGAGACTGGAGGGCAAGGACAACACTACAGATGCCTTACAGTGGAGACCTAAAAAGGTTCAAAGTCTGGTAGTCGCGCCCGCAAAGGAGAACAAAGGTCAGACTCACCAAAACAGATTGTCGCGACACATGAGCGCAAGCAATGCCAGATAAAAGGTCTTATAGAAGAGTCGTTAGTAGCTTTGTTGGCTAAACAATTCAACACTGACTTACTAGTTGATGAGCCCAAGCTCGACCTGGATGAGGAGATGGACGAGACAAAAGTGGTTGACATCTCCTGCAGCATGGTTAATGTACTTCCCGCGAGGTATGCGCCGCCAGTCGCAGCGCAAGAGTGTGTGGAAGCTGAAGGAGACAGTGAACAGCCTTTACAGATTACCTCAGCAGCCACGATAGCTGTAGAAGAGGCTGTGTTCCTAGAAGCAGAGGATGCCAACAGTAGAGAGTTCTTCATGAGCTTTACAAGGCCAACACCTGCTATGGTCCAACACATGAGACCTCTATACATCACCACAGAAATTGGTGGCACCAAAGTCAATAAGATCATGGTCGACACTGGAGCGGCAGTTAATGTCATTACTACAAGGACTATGCACTTGCTTGGAATTAAGAAAGAGAAGATTCAGTCTACGTCCCTCACGCTTAAGAACTTCGCGGGGACTGTAACAAAGACATTGGGCCTATTATTCCTGCTTATCAAGGTCGATCCCGCAGAGGGAGTTTATGCTTTCTTTGTGACAGACTGTTATGTGGCTTATAGTACCATTTTAGGCAGAGACTGGATCCACTGCAGTTACTGTGTTCCGTCAACTCTTCATCAATTGATTATGTGGAACAGGGCTACAGATCAGGCTGAAGTGGTTAAGGCTTATCCTCACCCGTTCTCTATTTCTGCGAATTACGTAGATGCTAGGTACTAGTTGGAGCCAATCACTCCATTGTAGGTCAGTGGCATTGATGACAAAGGCCTCCCGACATGGGTGACAGCATCTAAATTGGCACAGTGGGGGCTCACACTCGTGAAAGAAGGCTTGGAAATGCCTGGCCATGCTGTGTCCAAACCCTTAAATAATTAATGGATCACGACCTTCTAGAAGAAGGAATAGAGGACTTCCACTCTTTGTATGAGAGATTATCCTCGTATCTAGTGGAAAAAGACCTATGATCGAGTCGCGACCTTAGAAATAGTTAACAAGGAGCTGACCTTGAGAAGGAAAAAGAAGACATTCAGCTCGCCTCAGCGACATTGGATGACACACCTCCTAAGGTCAGGGACCCTACTGA
This sequence comes from Rosa multiflora, assembly GCA_002564525.1. NCBI lineage: Eukaryota > Viridiplantae > Streptophyta > Magnoliopsida > Rosales > Rosaceae > Rosa > Rosa multiflora. The sequence continues at coordinate 39,172 of BDJD01003050.1, forward strand.
GAAGGTCAATCTTGGAACAACTAACGAGCCCATGGAAGTGGCTATCAGTGTGTATTTAGAGCCTAGCGAGAAGGAGAGGCTCATCGATTTATTGCTGGAATTCAAGGACTGCTTCGCTGAAAAATAAGAAGACATGCTAGGCCTGTCATCATACTTGGTATGCCATCAGCTGCCAACACTCCCTAACAAGAGGCATGTGAAGCAAGAGCCGCAATGAATGAATTCAGAGACCCAAGTTCTAGTTAAAGAAGAAGTCGAGAGAATGCATAAATCAGGCATTATTAGGGTGGCCAAGTACAATCAGTGGCTATCTAACATAGTGCATGTTCGCAAGAAGAATGGCAAGATGCGAGTCTGCGTGGATTATAGAGACCTTAATGTGGCTACACCTAAAGATGTTTATCCCATGCCGGTCGCGGAAATGTTGGTAGACGCAGTAGTAGGACATGAATTGTTATCCTTCATGGATGGAACTGCAGGATACCATCAGATTCCGATCACGGAAGAAGATAAACATAAGACTGCGTTTCGCTGCCCAGGCTTCGCGGGAGTTTTCTAATATATGGTCATGCCTTTTGGTCTTAAGAGTGCTGGGCCACATATCAGAGAGCCATGAACCTGATCTTCCACTACATACTTGGGAAGATTTTAGAGGTTTACATTGATGACGTGATCGTGAAGTCTAAGAAGCAAGGGGACCATATCGTAGATCTCAGAAAGGAATTCGAGCGCATGCGGCTACACAAGCTCAAGATGAATCCCGCCAAATGTGTTTTCGGAGTTCAGGCATGTGACTTTCTAGGGTTTATAGTCCATCAGAGAGGAATCGAGGTCCCTAAAGATAAGGCAACGCGGTTATCAACGTATCTCCCCCACGAATGAAGAAGGAGCTACAACGACTGTTGGGTAAAATCAACTTTTTGCGACAATTCATCTCTAATTCTGCAAGTAAAATCCAGCCTTTTTCCCCGCTGTTGAAGTTGCAGGGACAGAATGAGTTTGTATGGGAACTTCAACATCAAGAGGCTTTTGACAAGATTAAGGACTATTTGGCAAGTCTGCTAATACTAGTTGCCCCCAGAGCTGGTTTTCATTTAAAATTATATATTTCAGCAGCGGAGGCTTCCATTGGTGGCCTCCTTGCTCAGGATGATGAAGCTGGCATCGAACATGCTATCTTTTCCCTCAGTAGGACACTCACATATTACGAAACAAGATACACTCCAATGGAGAAGTTGTGCCTCACTCTATACTTCTCTGCCTACAAGCTGCGACATTACATGTTATCCTTTACTACTTACATCATCGCTCAGACCGATCTGGTTAAATATATGTTGTCGCGACCTATCCTAAGGGGTCGCATTGGCAAATGGGTGATTGCTTTGTCAGAATTTTCGCTACAATATGTCCCTCAGAAAGCAGTGAAAGGACAAGCCATCGCAAACTTTCTAGTGCATCATCCCATGCTGGACGTTCCCGTGATAAGAGACTTAGAAGTCGCTGCTGAAACTGTAGACCACCAGGATCTGGCATGCTTTCCTGAGCACGCCATGTTATATCAAGCCACAGTTTCACTCCAACCCTGGGTATTATATTTTGATGGCCCGAGAATAGAGACATTGGTAGGAGCCGGGGTCGTCTTGGAAAATCCAGCTGGCGATCGTTTCTCATATTCCTTCCAGTTAGAGTTCCGGTACACCAACAACTAGGCAGAATATGAGGCCCTCATTATTGACCTAGAGGTGTTGCTAGAACTAGGAGTCAGAGACATTCAGGTACGCGGTGATTCTTTACTCATGATCAATCAGCTTCGCGAGAAGTATAGATGCACAAGCTACTTGCTTGCACCGTATTTGAGTTGCGCTCTTGAACTTCTAGCTCAATTTGAAGATGTGGACTTGGAGTATATTCCTCGCGAGCACAACTTTGCAGCTAATGAACTCGCTTAGTTAGCTACAGGCATTACCTTGAAATATGGTGTTAGCGAGCGAATTCTAAAGGTTGAGCGACGCACGCTGCCTTCATGGCTATTAATTACATAATAATTGACTTAAAGATTAGCTTAATTCTAGTATTTAGAGTGCAATTACGCGCATAGAAATGCGTGTAATCACTATGCAAGCCTATGGAGATTCTCAGCTGATTGTCAGACAAATAAATGACGAATATGCAGTAAAAAATTGAGAACCTCATCTTGTACCATCAGAGGGTCAAATATCTCATGGCGTAGTTTCATGAAGTACATGTTAGCCACGCAGATGCACAAGCTAATTTGGCAGCATCCTTGACCCTCCCAGATGAGAGAGATGTCCATATCACAGTTGGGGAGCGTCGGTTATTGCCTCCCGCTTTTGAACGGACGGAGGAATCCCTAGAAATACAAGCAGTCTCAGTGTTCAAAGTCGCAGAAGAAACAGATTGGCGAAAAGACATGATTGAGTACTGCCAAACCAGAAAGCTGCCAAATGATTTGATAGGGGCATTTTAATGCGACGTTTTAAACGTTATTTCCTCATATTTACTTAGTTATTTCCTAAATAAATCCTTCTTATTTAGGAAATTTTCTATTTTTAGGAAGTTTCTATTTTTGGTAACTTTAATAAAAGTTTCTATTTTTTTAGGTGCACTGGAGCAAATGGAACTGAATTGAGCTTAAAGGAGAAAGAAAGGCAAGGAAACGTTGGAAATAGCTAAGGCAAGGCACAAGGGCTGCAAAATTGAGCTGAAATGATTAAATGAAGTTTTCCTGGTCCAGCCAGGAAATCCTGATTCAACCAGGAAATCCTGTTCAAAAGAGGAAACTTTGTCAAAGCAAGACTCCTAAGCCAACTAGGAAGCATTGTCGGAAAAATGAAGACAAATGGCATTGAGAGAGGAGTCCTGAAGGCACTAAGAGACCACATGGCTTGAAGAAGGCTCAAGAAAGCCCAAGGTCCTTCTAGATTAAATGAGAAATTCGGCAAAATGGGAACAAGCCCAATTGATTTAGGGTTTTTGGACGTAAAAGAGATATTTTTGGGGAGAATATATATTTTGCCGTGAAAAATGGATGGAAATCATGGAGTTAATGTCAAAAATAAAGAGAGGATCAAGGATAATGATGCCATGGAGAGATTTAAGGGAGAAAGGGTCCAAAACAAGTCTAGATTCATTCATATTTTCACTTAAGAGTATTTTGGCCGAAAATTAAGAGAAAAATCAGATAAAATCTTGGGAAAATCAGCAATAATATCTTTTTGAAGATTTTTGGACTTAATTTACTTAATTTTGGAAGCCTCTGATTAGTTAAGTGGCATGGCAGAGCTGACGTGGCATTAATTCATTGGATGGGGCTGTGTGGCATGACCAGATAATTCTTAGAAAAATAATAGAAGATTCATGAAGCCTTGGAAATCACTTTGCCATTCCCTATAAATAGCTTCACATGTTCGTGTCGGAATTTGGACATGGTAATGTCTATTACTTTTCAAACCTTTCACACGTAAGATGCTTTGAAAAGTCAAAGTGTCCACGAAGGATTCTGACTTTTCAACAATCACAAGATAATAAATGTCGAAGAAAAATGTTCAATCATACATTACAACTAAATAAATCTCAGCCTCGACTTCCAACCCTCGTTACTCAAATGTCGTGGGTCTTAGAACTGGAAGGTCACTCTTATAGCGCGGTCATCACCCAAGCCTGTAATGTCATGATCGACCAGCACTTCTCAATTGGACTGTCAAAGCCTCCTTCTACATGAGATTGCTCACAAATCACAAGGGCTTGATTTACTCAAATCAAGGAGCAAACCTCACCTAATTGGACAAGTGTCACAATCCCATGAACAGCATGGCCATGAACGTGGGTTGAAGATGATGTGATTAGAAGAGACCACAAAATGGTGACATCTGCCACCCACTCGACCAAACCCATGCTGATGGCATGTCAAAAAAGGAGCTGACACCCTTATTTTCGGGGCCAAGCCCATACTCCAATAGTGTACCTCAACCACCTCCAAGCCCTATAAAAAGAAGGACTCTTCCTTCATTCGGGGTCTCTTGATCACTTTCCAAAATACCAAAAAAACTTCTCCTCCTTCTCACTTTCTGATTTGATCATCGGAGCATGATAAGCCAGCACCATGTTGAATCGACCAGTCAACCCTATGAAGAGAAGATAAACCCCACACCCAAGATCCTAATCCACCTCGGATTTCAACGGAACGCTGTTGACTTGATGAAAACGAAATTTTGCATCAAGAAAATGGACGCTTAGCACGTGTCTCCACCTTCTCCCCCTCCACAGTTGAAATCCTTATTTTCTTTTTTCGTAGAGTCCATTTGCTTACTCACATTTTTTCCCTTTTTACCACATCAAAGATGGTGACCTATGACTCGGAACCAGACCCAGAGTCTGATCACGACATTGAGTACAAACACGAGCAGGAGTCGCACCAACAGACAGATTCCGAAGAAGAAGCCAAGGATGTCGGCCCAGAAACCCCCACAAGAAGCTTACACATTAAGCTCAAAAGTCCAAGAGAAAGCTCCGTCGCACGAAAGCCATCAAAGACAGGCTTGGAGCCTTTGCCCGTGTCTTGAATGACGTTCAAGCACAGAAAGCCTTGATTAACCAGAAGTGTGAAAGCTAGGCAGTCACTAACGAGCGCTTGACGAGGCAGTTAGAGGAGGCTAACGAAGAACTTCTTGCGCAGCAAGAAAGGACTCGACGTATCGAGAACAACTTCAACAGAAACAAGGATCAAGAGAAATCCTCAGAATCTGAGGAAGGGCTGGACGGTGACGATGAGTGGACGAGTGGATCCGATGATAATGCATTTGGAGACGGAGAATTATACTCCAATGAGGGTCAAAGGAGCCTAGGAATGAGAAATTTGGGGTGCTAAAGTCGGAGGGCTCTAACATCCAGTGGTCGGCGTAAAAAGGTTGCCAAACCAGTATTGGCAACACAAGTGCCCTTGACGGCAGAATCCATGGCAACCCTGGTTAGGCAAGCTGTAGTTGGAGAGCTCGGGACCGTGTATAGACCTATGGATCAAATGGACAAAGGGAAGTTACCCTACATTCCCGATCTTGGCTCAGAGGAACTTCCGCTTCCATACACGAAGTCCATAATGCTGGGCAAACTTCCAAGCATACCAAGTTCCAAAAGATTGATCTTTACGATGGCTCAACTGACCCCTATGACCACTTGGACAACTTCCGGTCAACCATGGACGGAAAAGATACGACGAAGGCTGACCGGTGCAAAGCCTTTCCCCAAACACTCAAGGGTTCAGCCCTTAACTGGTTTCATCGCATTCCAGCTGGCACGATCCGGAGTTTCGGGGATATGCGTAGGGCATTCCTCGATGAGTTCATGATAGTCTCGAACCGGGTCTACACTCCAAACGACCTCACCCAGATAAGTCAACTCCCCGAGGAAAATCTAAGAGATTACGTAATCCACTTTCAAGGAGATTACCACCAATGTGAGGGGGCAGACGAGAAGATAGCATATGCTGCCCTTATGGGAGGATTTCGTTCTAGTCCATTCTTGTTTAAGATCATGCAAGACCCACCAGGTTCTTTCAAAGCACTCATGCGCGAGGCAATTAATTACTCTCGGGCGGAGAACCTTAATTGCGCAAGAGACATGATCATCGACCCTCAACCTGCCGTGGGAACAAAGAGAACCAATGATACTTCTTTTGGAGTGAGAACCCAAACCAATGACAACAAGAAGCCCAAGCCCACCACCACTGAAGGAAACCCAGGAACTAAGCCGAAAGTGCCGCTGTTGCGATATGGGAAATACACTCTGCTAGTTGGCTTGAAAACGAAGATCTTTGCTATCGTCTCACGAGACCTTCCGGAACCTAAGAAGATTAGACCTCCGATGAAAGGAAGAATAGATGAGTCTCATTATTTCAAATACCACAGGGAATACGGACACACCTTAGAGAAATGCGTGCATTTGGCAGACGCATACCAAGCTTTGATAGATAGGGGTGCCCCGAGCATACAACACTTCATCAAAAAATAAGGAAACCAAGCTGGTACTCCAAGGCCCGTTGGTCAGGAAGCACGCCCCAACAACCCCCGGACAGTCATCAACAAGACTTCCGGAGGCCCAACCCTGGCCGAAAACTCTAATAGGTCTCACAAGGCATATGCTCGATTGATTAACGCATACATTTTTTTAGTAGATGCTAGACCCACCAAGACGAGATGACTATTACCAGAGCCCAACACCTTCACTGATGAAGACGGGGAAGGACTGATTTACCCACATAGCGACCCAATCATCATTACGGCCTTGATTGTGGACTGTGAGGTAGCTCATGTCCTGGTTAACGGCGGTAGTGCGGTAAACATTATCTCAGCTGTAGCGTTTGTAAAGCTAGGGGTTGAGCCCGGAATGCTAACACGAGGAACTGCATCACTGACAACATACGGAGGTGCGAAGATCCAACCCATCAATCACATGCCGTTGACACTCTCTTTAGAGACTTGGCACAATGTTGGGACCTGCACAACCTTGTTTGTGATAAGCGACTGCCCGTCAGCTTATAATGTCATTCTCGGTTCACCAACACTTGGGGACCTGATGGCTAGAGTCTCATACTGTCACCTAACATTGAAGTTCCCTACGTCAAGCGGTATAGGAAAAGTTAGAGGAGACCAGGCACTAGCACGAGCTTGCTACTCTACAGACTGCAAGCAAAGCGTGAGACTTGAAATGATGGACACCACGATGGTATCATCAGAGGCCAGTCAATTAACTAATGAGGTGATCCCAGCCCAAGAGACGTGTGAAGAGAAAAGAAAGATAAAACCCGAGCTAGTGGAAAGGTTGCTCGCTGTTGTCCTTTCAAATGATCATCCCGAAAGAGTAGTGAAGATTGGTGCCGAACTCGACGGTCATGTACGAGAGGATATAATTGGCGGCCTCCAACGAAATGCCGATGTCTTTGCATGGTCTCATGATGACATGCCAGGAATCAAACCCAAGAGCATCACACACAAGCTTAGTATTGACTAGGGGGCTAAGCCGATCAGGCAAAGGTGGAGGCCATCCAATTCAGAAAGATATGTTGCCATCAAAGGAGAGGTTGACAAACTCCTAAGGAATGGATTCATAAGACCCGTGGACTACCCTCGATGGGTGTCGAATGTCGTGATGGTGAAGAAGGTAAATGGGAAATGGCGGATGTGCGAGGATTACACAAACCTAAATAAGGCGTGCCCAAAAGATAGCTTTCCCTTGCCGCGTATCGACCAACTCGTGGATGCTACTGCTGGACATAAGCTTCTAAGCTTTATGGATGCCTATTCAGGATACAACCAAATTCTCATGCACGTAGAAGATCAAGAACATACTTCATTCATCACCGACAAGGGGGTATATTGTTATCGTGTGATGCCCTTTGGTCTCAAGAATGCCGGAGCCACTTACCAACGCCTTGTGAACCACATGTTTGCCGATCTAATCGGTAACGCCGTGGAAGTCTATGTTGATGACATGCTAGTCAAGAGCACGCATGTTACAAACCATGTGGAGAATTTGGAGAAGGCATTCAAGATATTGAGGGAGTATGGAATGAAGTTGAACCCTGAAAAGTGTGCATTTGACATCCACTCAGAAAAATTTTTGGGTTTCATGGTCAGCGAAAGAGGGATAGAAGCCAATCCAGAGAAAATCCGAGCATTGCTTGACATGAAGTCCCTAAGGACGAGGAAAGAGGTCCAAAGCCTCACTAGTAGTGTAGTAGCACTGAACCGTTTCATGTCGAGGTCCACCGACCGGTGTCTCCCATTCTTCAAAGCCTTAAAAAGGGCAGGAAGGAGCATTAGCTGGACTGAGGAGTGCGAGAAGGCTTTCATCAGTCTGAAGGAACATATGAGAAAAGCACATGTGCTCTCTAAACCAAAAAAGAGGGAAATACTCCTAATTTACCTATCAGTATCAGGTGCGGCGATTAGTTCCGTACTCGTTCGTGAAGAAGAGAAGGACAAAGAAGCAATATACTATGTCAGCAAGGGATTCACGGATGCGAAATTCCTGTACCCGGAGATTAAAAAATTGGCTCCAGCCCTCGTAACCTCAACCAGGAAGCTTAGACCATACTTCCAAGCCCATTCCATCAAAGTAATGACTAATCAACCATTGAAGCAAGTGTTGTGGAAGCCCGAGACATCAGGAAGGCTTCTCAAGTGGACGATTGAATTAGGGGAATTCGACATCCACTACCACCCACACACGGCCATCAAAAGCCAGGCTGTGGCAGATTTTATCTTAGAATTTACTCGCCCACTTTACCCTGAAGTCACGACTAAGGCCCAAGAAAGTGATCAGCCACCAAGAGATGAAGCTCGACCATCAACAGAAAAAGTTCCACCTCTGAGAGAAGAGGTTTGAGCATTAGAGGATAGCGATCCAAGTCCAATATGGACGCTCCGCGTCGATGGATCCTCCAACAAAGTAGAGAGTGGAGCAAGCCTGGTCCTCACAACCCCACACAAGGTAGAATTTGAATATGCCCTTCAATTTAACTTCAAAGCGTCTAATAATGAAGCGGAATACGAGGCTCTCGTCGCAAGCCTTGGAATTACAAGAGAGCTAGGAGCAGCTCGAATGAGGGTACACAGCGACTCTCAACTCGTGGTCAGCCAAGTATTGGATGAATATCAAGCAAAACATCCCACAATGGCTGCATACCTTGGGAAAGTGAAATCTCTTCCATCAAGCTTCGCATCATATGAAGCCATACAAATACCGAGGGCACAAAATGAGCGTGCCAACTCATTGGCTCGACTAGCATCAGCCATCGACTGTGATGTCGGGCGAAGTACCCTAATTGAGCATCTAAATAAGCCGAGCATCAAAGAAGACCTGGAAATATCCCAAATCAATGGTGTACCCAGTTGGATGGACCCTGTCTACAACTATCTAGCTAAAGGAGAGCTGCCAGACGATTTTCTCGAATCAAGAAAAATCAAGTACCGAGCTGTCGCTACCTAATAATCAATGGGTCCCTGTACAAGCGCGGCTACTCTGCCCCTTACTTGCGCTGTGTAACCTTTGAGGAAGGAAGGAATGTACTGGCAGACATCCATGACGGGCTCAGCGGGAACCACTCTGGTGCTCATTACTGACAAACTAGTGTCGATGCTCTGATGCGGACCAAGTGAGGCACCCGTTCCATATATCCACCCATAAGAGAACACAAATAAGTTTGCCGGAACCCAATGGTATATCTATCTCAACAAAAAGTCTATCTAAGTTTGATATAAGTGCAAAACAGAAAAGTAGGATGGTGCCTGCCCTGACGAGCGCCCAAATAAAAGAAACTAGACGTACCAAGGCTAATAGCTGGATGTCCAACAATACGATTCTAGAAATACAAACAATTCCACCAAACAAACAAAGCATAAGTCCATAGAATGACTCTATTAAGATTTAAATTATAGTTAGCAAAAGATACCCGAGGATGAATACTGACAAGTCAAGACACTTATCCTCAGACATATCTAGATTACATAGAAATCATAGATATTCAAGAGCTGTATACCCTACCACAAAAGAGCTAATCGGCCATCTGAGTTAGCAAAATAAAGGGTGAGACATCTGCAACGTAAAGTAAACAAATCCAAAGAGTCACTACAACATGCAAGAATAAAATAGAAATAACAAACTAAACCTTACGTCAACCCTCAACACTTCAAGGATCGGTATTTGTTACCTTGGCCCTTTCATCTCCATCTTCCCCGTCTCCAAGAACACCTCCTTTGTCCTCAGCTGGAGTGTCACCAGTGCTAGACTTACCTTGCTGGCGGTCGTCGCTCAGTGCCTCGGTAGGTTCGTCTCCCAATACTGACCCACTTGCCTGGTCGACTCCTCCACTGTCCAATCCCTCAACTTCATAGCCAGACAGGGCAAGACCTGGACTTACATTAGCAAGTGTAGCCTTGGAGGGGCTACCCTTGATTTCTGGAGGCGCAACATCAACACCCAAAGAAACTGCCTATTCCATACGCTTCTCACCAAAATGCTCTACGCATAGGTTAAGCAAGTCAATATACCCCTCTGAGTAGCTATTCTCTAAGATGTCCTTGTACTCTTTAGAATCCTGGAACTCCCTCAAAATACTGTTACGACTAACCTTGGCCTTGCTCCTGAGACCCTCAACCCTCTCTCTAAGGTCTTGGACTTCCACCTCCAAATCCTTGTTTCTCTTACACTCTTTGGCCTTAACCCTAAGTTCCTTCTCCAGGCCCCTAACCTTTTCTCCCAGCTGATCAACCTCTATTTCTTTTTCCTTCAGCCTTTTGTGATAATCCTCCATTTTAGCCACATCTTTCTTCTTTTGACCCAGCTGAGTCTTGGTCACCCTGAGCTCCTTGTTGGTTGCAAGCACCTGGGAGTCCAACTCACGAATCCTCTCTGCCATCTTGTCAATTATGAGATGATTCTTCAAATTGGCCTATAAAAAGAAAGAAACAAAAAGAGTCATACGTACAATGGATGCAAAACCCTGACATATCAGCAAAAAAAAAAAAAAAAAAAAAAACAATCATCGGTACCAAAATCAAAGAACTTTTAGCCCCTTCCACAAGAAAATCAAGTTCCCCTCGAGTTCACCCATCCCAAAATTTGCGGTATAAGTATTAGTGTCAATGAGCCCCATCATGTCCCCAACATAATCAGAAAGAAATTCTGGAACGTCAACTTAACGGTAGCTCGCACCCGGAGTGTCAACTCGCTGCCTAGCCTTGGACTGTCAGTCTCCCTCTTGGCATCTTCCATAAGATTGTCGACCTTATCATCCACCCTCATTTTCTTCTTCAAAGGGTCTTGCTTACCCTGCGCCTCCTCACTCATTCTTCTTTTTCTCGAGGCTTTTTCAAGTGAATCAATGGGAGACCTGATTGTTGCCTTCTTCAATCCAGGGGGGATGAAGGCCTGGGTGGTCGGGCCTGAAACTTGGGACTTAGGGGCCTAGGTGATGACATGTCTTCATTAGGAGGGACTAAGGGTTTGGGCACAATTGGCCCCTTTATGGCTTGACGTTGTTGGAGAATCCTTGCGCGAAGCGCGAAGTCCAGGATCATTCTTGTCAAGTGTCATGTCTGCATTCAAAAAAAAAAAAAATTAAGATATGGTGTATAATTAGAGACCAAGAGTCATTAAACCAGGGATTTACTTCTGGCTGGAGCTGCTATCCCAAGCCTCGCCAATTTCACTTCTGTGACAATCGTCTTGAAACATCGCTCCTCCCTCGGAAGATCAAGCAAAGTTTTGAATCTCTCCTTCACAACTCTAGAGAGAGAATTCAATTTTAGCCACTTCCCTGCAAGATCAAATAATTGTAAGTTTTAGGACATGATACATATGTACGAAAAATAAAAGACATGAGAAATTTTCCATAACTAACCTAACCTGCATCCTTAAAATGGGTAGCAATGTTGGGGGCTGGAACTCCAGCACTAGAAGTGAACGCCCAACCCTTAACATAAAACCACTTATTCCTCCAAGTTCCAACCACTGATGGAAGCTCAAGTACAATGGCAGGACGTTGGGGGACAATACAATAAAAATCCTCAATAGGATCCTTGGTCGCTGATATGTTCTTCTTAAGCCGTAAATGGTAACGAAGAACTCCTACTGGTGGGTCACAACCGAATTTATCATTCCACAAAGCTATCAAAGCAATAATCACTCTATAGCCATTAGAATTAATTTGAGCTGGAGCAATGACAAGCTCACTCACCCAACCATGCACAGAGGGCTGGAACGGTATCCTAATATCTAATTCTAGCATGGCTGGATATAGAGTAACAAACCCATCCGGAGGACTACTAGGCAGCTCATCATCCTCAATCAATCTTAGCTCTACGGAGTCAGGTATTTGATAGTTCCACCTCAGTTCTCTTAAAGCGTCAACACTAGTCTCGGTCATCTCCTGGTTAGCTGTCCACGGAGAACGAGCAGCCCTATACCCTAACAACTGTTTCCTAGCCTCTGTTTGCATTTTTCTACTCAACTTTGACCCACCATAATAACTCTCCACCTCACTATTGCTACATAATCGCCGAGATTAAGCTCCTCCGACACTAGGCCCAGATGACATACCAACAGAAGTCACACGACCACTGCCCCTCCCACTCAACATTCGGATTCCCCCTTTGAAGGAGGAACCACTAGACTTCGAACACGTAGTAGAGGAACCCCGACCGCCAGACTCTAATCCTTGATCCATGAACTCATTCTCTAACCTATGCACACCCAAGTTTTCCGACGACCTAGTAGACGTCCCCCCCACATCAGAACTAGATGTTGATTCCTGAGAAGACCTGTCGGAATCACTAGACGACGAGGATTCATTATTCAAGCTGTCGTCTCCACTTGTGGAATCCTCCATAAAATCGTAAGTCTTCGGGTTCCCTTTCCTAAAAAAGAAGAAGGGGAAGCCATTAAGGAAGAGTATTCCTGAAATTTAAGCGGTTCACTACACCTCCTCTATCTCGCCCTAAAACTCCAAACATGTATCACCAACATAAACCCACAACCAACAGCTAAGTTTTAAAACGTTCCTATCTCCAACTCACCAAAAGAAACCAACTGTCAGCTTTTCTCTAAGGGTTAAAGCTTCAAACTTTCAAAACAAGTTTTACATGAATAAGACTTTCACATATCCACGAATCCAAAGCAAAACAAGGAAATAAGAAAATGAAACAGAAACTAATACCTTGAAAAGCTTGAAAATCGTAGAAATTCCAGCAAAGAGGAGGATGATATCGACACTTTCTATTCTTTCTTCTCCTGAAGATAACCACACCAGAGTCCTTCGTCCTTCTCAATTATAATTTTAGAAGAATCTTCGCCCCGCAAAAATCAAGAGTTTGCAAAGCCACCCAAAAGAGCAAACCAAATCCCGTAAGGATTGATAAATTTCCCCGCCCAACATAAGACCCAGTTGGCCGAGGCACTGGGGGCTTGTTCGTGTCGGAATTTGGACAGGGTAATGTCTATAACTTTTCAAACCTTGCACACGTAAGATGCGTTGAAAAGTCAAAGTGTCCACGAGGGATTCTGACTTTTCAACAATAACAAAATAATAAATGTCGAACAAAAATGTTCAATCATACATTACAACTAAATAAATCTCAGCCTCGACTTCCAACCCTCGTTACTCGAATGTCGTGGGTCTTAGAACTGGAAGGTCACTCTTATAGCTCGGTCATCACCCAAGCCTGCAATGTCATGATCGACCAGCACTGCTCAGTTGGATTGTCAAAGCCTCCCTCTACATGAGATTGCTCACAAATCACAAGGGCTTGATTTACTCAAATCAAGGAGCAAACCTCACCTAATTGGACAAGTGTCACAATCCCATGAACAGCATGGCCATGAACGTGGGTTGAAGATGATGTGATTAGAAGAGACCACAAAATGGTGACATCTGCCACCCACTCGACCAAACCCATGCTGATGGCATGTCAAAAAAGGAGCTGACACCCTTATTTTCGGGGCCAAGCCCATACTCCAACAGTGTACCTCAACCACCTCCACGCCCTATAAAAAGAAGGACTCTTCCTTCATTCGGGGTCTCTTGTTCACTTTCCAAAATACCAAAAAAACTTCTCCTCCTTCTCACTTTCTGATTTGATCATCGGAGCCTGATAGGCTAGCACCATGTTGAATCGACCAGTCAACCCTATGAAGAGAAGATAAACCCCACACCCAAGATCCTACCCCACTACTCCACCTCGGATTTCAATGGAACGCTGTTGACTTGATGCAAACGAAATTTTGCATCAGCATCACCCTTGACACCACTTTACACACCTCTTCTCCCCCTCAGAAATTCCAACGAAAATTCTCTCCTTCCTCTAGTTTCAAGTCTCTGCGTCTTCAAGGAAAGAGAAGAAGAGAAGAAGAAGCCATGAAGTCTCCTTGCCGTCATTATCCACTTGTGTCGTGAAGCTTTAGAGCCTCGCTTTCAAGATCCAAGACCAACGTCTCAAGCCTTCCACCATTCATCCTTCACGGTGTAATTCTATCTTTTTCCTTGTAACCTTTTCAGGTTTTCTTTGTTTGATTTCGTATGAACTTGATTTCTAGTTGACATAAACGTTTAGGGCAAAGTTTAAGCTCATTCTTATGTTTGAATAAAAATTGCAATTTCTATATGTTGATTTATATGTCGCTTATGTGAGATTGCTTGATTGATTTTGGATTACAGAAAACTTTTAGGGCTAAATATTGTTTAGTACCCTATGGTATGAGTCCAACATCAATTCAGTCTCTCGACTTTCAATTTCATAAAAAACACCCCCATACTAGTATTTCGCGTCCAATAGATCCCTCCATCGGAATTCCGTCAAATAGAACCGTTAGTAGCTGACGTGGCATGCCAACTGAGCACAAGTGGGGCCCACACGAAAGGAAAAATTCCAAAATTTCAGAAAAATAACAAATTTCTCTCTCATCTTCCTCTTCATTATCTTCTTACTCCTCTGTCTTCCGTGTCTTCTTCATAGCAGAAGAGTGTCTCTTCCCTTTTCCTCCTCTGCTCCGCTCTCTTCTCTGTTAATCCCAACCAAATTTCATTACACTGATCCTTCTCAAAGTAGACCCGAAAAGACTACAACTCCACTGTTTAGGTATTGATGTCCTGCACAGGAGAAATCGATGAAATTGGGTTCTGGGTTTCGAAGATGGGTGGAATTCTGATATTGGGTCTGAAGAATTTCAAGCATTCGTTGTTGGGTGGGCGGAGGATTTTGAACTTCGGGGCTCCCAGATGGATTTGTTCTAAAATTCTTGTTTAAGTGTCTTTTGACTCTCTTTTAGCTTCAATGTTCAAATTTCGAGATGGCTTTGTGAAAAATTGAGTTTCTGATTCATTGGTTGTTAACGTTAGTGATCCGTGGGATCTCTAGTTAGCTTTAGAGAGAGACAGAGACAGAGACAGAGAGAGAGATAGAGAGAGAGAGAGAGTGTGACACGAGATGTATAGTGGTTCGTCTCCCGCCTTAGCGGGAAACTACGTCCACTTGAATGTTACACTAGTGTGTTGAGCCTTGCGGCCCAAGGGGATTACAAAAGATGTAATGGGATTGTTGAGTAAGTGGGAAGGAGTCTCCTTTTATAGGGGAAGAAGGCTCCCTCATTTATATTTGGGCAAACTACTGTTTAGTCCCTGAAGTATGACCTCGTCCTCGTTTCAGTCCCTGCCTTTTTAATTTAATCCCAAAAGTCCTTGAACTCACAATTTTCAGTTCAACCAGTCCATCTCCTCCATTCTCTCCGGTTGCTGGCTGACGTGTCAGTTATCTATTTGCCAGCTCAGCGCCACGTAAGACCCCGATTTTGTAAAGTGACGAGAATGCCCCTGCTTCAATTTCATCCAAAATCTCCCCTGTTCTTCCTTCTTTCTCTTTACACCCAAAATCCACCACCACTACCAAGCTCACCATCCGAAAACATCCTCAGATTTTTCCAAAACCCTAAGGTCTTGTCTAGATATGGTGATTTGGGGTTGATGGTTAGAACAACGATTTCACACCAAAGATGGATCCAAATCAGATTTCAAAAGAACAAAGCAGAAACAAATTTGAGTGTTTATGAAACAAATGGAGTAAAACGTGTGAAAAATTGAACAATCGGAACAAGAAGATGAAATCAAATGGGGGAATCAATCAAATAAGAGCAATGGTGATTTGTGCCATGTTGAATATCCAGATCGTTCAAAAACCAAATAGAAAGCAAGAAAGACGAAGTCCGAGATCATTCAAAGTGCCATGTTGAATATGTCAAATCTGAAGCTTTTTTCTGATACAAAAAACAAAACCCACAAGAAACTACTTCACCTTTTGCAACAAAAAACCAATTTCTTGAATCAAAATCCCTCAATTCTTGCATAACCTTGATCAAGAACTTGGGCTTTTTCAACAAAAATAAGAACCATTTCTTCACTACTATTTCTGCAGAACAAAGAATGACCAAGACAGCAAAAGAAGAAAAAGCAAGCTTGAATGTCGCAGTAGCATCATCGGAGATTAAGGAGCAGTCCGGGCATTCCCACAGCGCCGTCGAGGCCAGGCGGCATGCCACGGTGTGACACAACCTGGAAATCAATGTTGCCGTACATGCCTCACCTGCACCACTATCGTGCTCAGCGACCTCCGTCGATCCACCAGCAGCCTCTCTGTTGTCCGGCGATGCCCAGAAGTAGCCCACGCGCCATTGCGATGAACACCCACAAATTTTCTCTGGGCACCCACGACCTCCTCCTCCTTCTTCACCCCATCCTCCCATCCTCTCTTCTCTGAGTAATCATCATCATCATCACACATCTTGGTCTCTGGACGCTTTATGATTCTGGGTTTTTTTACGAGAGGGATGGATGACAGAGAAACTGAATCTCATATTCTCTCTCTATGGTCAACAAACTTCAACAATTGCCGCGGCTCACCACTGTCACCATCATACTCATTGGCGCACCCACCTACTAGCACCGGCACTAGCACCGGTCAACCCACCTCTGTCCACCTCTGTACCATCACCCTTCTCCTTGTATCGAAGACCTGGATAGAGGGAGAAAGAAGATGAGAAAGAAGATAGGGGAGATTTTGGATGAAATTGAAGCAGGGGCATTCTCGTCACTTTACAAAATCGGGGTCTTACGTGGCGCTGAGCTGGCAAATAGATAACTGACACGTCAGCCAGCAACCGGAGAGAATGGAGGAGATGGACTGGTTGAACTGAAAATTGTGAGTTCAAGGACTTTTGGGATTAAATTAAAAAGGCAGGGACTGAAACGAGGACGAGGTCATACTTCAGGGACTAAATAGTAGTTTGCCCTTTATATTTTCTTAGATGTGGGACTCAAAGTTACTATTCTAGTCTAGAAACGCATATTGTGGAGGCAACTTGGCAAGGCCGGGAAGGTGGCTTCCCGGCGACGGATTTGCGACTTCCGGATACCGTAGCGTAGCTTGAACATAGGGCTACAAGATGCATGTCTCGGTTGGGCCTCACCATGGCTTGTGGGTGTCCCAAAGAGGGTGTTACTTATGCTTGGTGAGATAGCAAACTAGTCTCATTAGTAGAGGTATCTACAAGTCCCCGAAGTCCCCAAGTAAGAGGAGCTTCTTGGTTGGGGAGTTATAATCATGAAGCCATCAACCCTAAGTAACCGGGTGAAACGGAGCCCCTACAAGTCCTCGAACTCCGTAAGCAAGAAGGGACTCGTTAACCTGCACAACAAAGACAAAAAAAAACAGGCATACGTAGAATGCTCGTTGCATTGGGCAATAAATGTGAGTTGCATTGATATGCGTTGGCATATGTGAACGTATAGGGTGCGTGATACATGTTGATGCATACACTCGAATGGTGCCGAGTACGATCGATTATGACGTACAAACTCGAGAACGCGTATGGTCGTGTGAGCATATGGATTGCATATGACAAATGTAAGTTGTATGAGCGGTGCGAAGGTAAGCATTTGTAATTCGTGAATGAAGAATATGTGAACGCTTGTGTTTGTTTGGTTGTCGCTCGCATTAATGGAACGCGAAAAGAATTCAATTTGTCACAGGCGACAAATGGTAGAAGAATTCAATGTTCCATTAACGTGTGGTGTGTCGTGTGTCGAGTAGACATGAGTGTAAAGCTCGAGGACTGCCGGGAAGGCATGAGCGGAAAGCTTGTGAGCAGAAACTCGGGGTTACAGGGAAGGCATGAGCGGAAAGCTTGTGAGTGGGACACTCAGGGTTGCCGGGAAAGCATGAGCAGAAAGCTCGAGGATTTCCGGGAAGGGATGAGCGGAAAGCTCGAGGATTGCCTGGAAGGCATGAGCGGAAGCTCGTGGGTTGCCGGGAAGGCATGAGCGGGAAGCTCGTGAGCGGAAGCTCGGGGGTGCCGCGAAGGAGTGAGCGGAAAGCTCATGAGTGGTAAGCTTATGAGCGGAAGCTCAAGGGTGCCGCGAAGGCGTGAGCGAGAAGCTCGTGAGCGGAAGCTCGGGGGTACCGCGAAGGGGTGAGTGGAAAACTCATGAGTGGTAAGCTCGTGAGTGGAAGCTCAAGGGTGCCGCGAAGGTGTGAGCGAGAAGCTCGGGGGTGCCGCGAAGGCGTGAGCAGAAAACTCATGAGTGGTAAGCTTGTGAGCGGAAGCTCAAGGGTGCCTCGAAGGCGTGAGAGAGAAGCTCGGGGGTGCAGCGAAGGCGTGAGCGGAAAGCACATGAGTGGTAAGCTCATGAGCGGAAGCTCAAGGATGCCGCGAAGGCGTGAGAGAGAAGCTCGTGAGCGGAACCTCGGGGGTGCCGCGAAGGCGTGAGCGGAAAGCTCATGAGTGGAAGCTCGGCGGTGCGGGGAATGCACGAGGGTGAAAGTTGGCGGTGCCGCTGAGACACGAGGTGGAAAGCTCGGCATTGCCATGGGGCATTAACGGGCAGCTCGATGGTGATGCCTTAAGGCACGAGCGTGACCGTTGCTAATTATGATGGGCTATATGTACAAGTCCCCGAAGTCCCCAGTCAAGGAGGGTGTTCTTGCGGGTTGATACCAAAGCATAGCTTTGTGCCGTATATCAAGCATAATTAATGCGAGTGCGTCGTCCATCTAGAATTGGTCGGAGCGAACGCTTTTGCCCTTTCGGGTGGGCCCCTGCTAGGCCCGCCAGGGAGTCCCCCACTCACCAGCCATGACGGACCTCCGGATGGTTGGTAAATTGTTTGTTGACGGGGAGCTGCACGGAGCAGAGGGTGTTGGGTAGCGAGCCCAATCTTTGGTACCCAAGCGTTGGGGTTAACTGCCGGATCAATGGCTGCCGTGGGCTGTGTTAACTAGTCCCTTTACTATTTCTCGGAGGAGAAACTTGACTGCAATGCCGCGTAGCGGGCATTGTCATTATGAGTCGTTGCCTTACCGCTTGGTGGTGACCATAGACTCGTAAAGTTTGTACTTGTATGAAACATGACAAACAAATAGAGCAAGTAATCAAATTTTGTTTGAGTGTCCCATGTTCATCTAATTGAGTTGCAATTAAAATAGAAGCATGGCATATGTGTATAGCATGTACTTGTAATGTGGATGCTAATAACATTTTTGCATTTTTGTAGATATGCTAAAGGATCGTTGAGATCGGTAAGTGAAGCATGGCATATCTAGCATGTGAGACGTAGAAAGCGTTGCCAAATCTACGAAATGTTGTAGGCATGCTTAAAAGTTTATGGAAGCATGTAAAGATATATCAAGTGTGATATTCTATGAGCATGCTTAAAAGTAGTGAAAGCATGTAACGGCTCTAATTGCGAGAGCGTAAGAGATAAGACATAGTGACTTAGTGACTTATCTTATGTGAAGTAGGAGTGAGTTGAAGTTGAAGTTTGTCCAAGCATGACGCTGCATTGCATTGGCGGAGCACCTTGATCGAAGGTGATGAAGTTGCCAATTTTGAGAGGTGCGCGGTTATTATATCTCCACTAGTTTGATAGGGGGCAGCAGCATATGGAGATAGCCATAGCGGTGTAGTGGCAGCAAAATAGGTAGCCTAACCCATGCAGCCAATGGAGGCATAAATTATGCTGCCAAAAGGGAGACTAGGTGACAGTATCATATGCAGGACATATGGGCATGTGCTCAAATAGTGTAACTTGATAATTAATCTCCATATTGCATGGCTATGCGTCCATAAGTTGACAAGACTGGTGCACGAACCCGATGCATATATAAACATATATACATATATATATATATATATGCGTATATATATATATATATATACACGTGCACCTATCTCTACATGCATTGAATACAATATATAGCCCTGTTCAATAAAGCAGCATCTATAGATATTCAAGTAGTAGTGACGTGTCGTGTATATCAAAATAGCAAACTTATCTTGTTATTTCGTTGGTCTCTTTGGCTCTTTGCTGCAAGTGGAAGTGGTGAAGAACCCAGGCGTTCGAAGCAAGAGCTGTAGTTGCTGCGTTCTCTAGCCCATGCAGTTGTAAGCAAAGTGGGTGTAACAGTAGGGTTGCAGGGGAGAGTCTGAGGCTGTGGTCAGCGGAGAAGCATGGCTGCAAAGCTCTACAGAGATGCCGGCGGTGTCTCTGAGCTCAGCGGGGCGGCGGTTGGCGGTGCTGAGGTGATGGCCGGTGCTGGTGTTAGTGGTATCGTTTCAGAAGAGGCTGGTGGCTGTTCTGTGATCCCGCTGGCAGAAGACTCACCGGTGGAAGGACTGGCTGGCGGAAGCTTGAGCTCAGCGGAGGTTTTGCTCAGCGGTGATCGACCACTGGAGACGCTGAGGCAGGGAGAGTGGGTCTGGAGCTCTGCGGATGATCAAAGTGCGGCGGAGACGCCGAGTTAAGCCGAGCACCTGGCCAGCGGTGGCGTTCACCGGCGAAGGAGGTTGGGCGGTGGTTCCCCAACGGAGGAAGTTGGGCGATGGTGCCCCAGTGAGTTGGAGAAGAGTTTTGGCCAGTGGATTGAGGCTGGCGGAGGTTTTGCCGCTGGTGTATCCTAGCGGTGACTGCCAGTTAGCAGAGCGGAGAGTCGGTGGAGACCTGGACCGGACCGAAATTTGCTCTATAATAGTTCGGCGGTGCATAGTCCTGCGGAGACGGCAATGTTTTTTGCTAGCGGCGGAGGCTCGATACCGGTGGGGGTGGCTGGCGGCGGTCGTGGAACTCAGCGGAGGCCGGCGAAGCCTAGTCTAGCGGTTTCTCCTTGTGGCTTTGTGGCTTGGCGGAGAAGCTCGTGGGGGATGTTCAGCGGTGAAATCCAGCAGTGGAGACCAGCGGAACCTGGCCAATGTTACCGCTGACCGAGATCGGCGGTGCCGCTGAAGAAGTTTGGCGATGGAGACTAGCGGATGGTGCTGCAGCTGATGTTCTTGACAGGCCGGGTGTACATGGAGCTGTGTAAGTGACAGCCCTTGTGATCGTTGATGGAGCTGAGTGGCAGAAGTTGCCGCTGATGAAGTTGATCGAAAGAGAGCCGGCGGTGATGGTAGTCAACGAAGATGGTTGGTGATGACTGAAAAAACGCCAAATTGGACCGCTGGGTGTCCAGAGCAAATTGGATTTTTTTTTTTAATAGTGCAGCGTTGACTTTGTTGTTGGGCGTTGACCAGCCCTCAAGGTGCAAGTTTCTGCACATTTCTGCTCTAATTGTACCGCTAGAGTAGTGTTTGATCATGCCTTGGCAAAAGTTGCCGCCAAGAAACACAAATTCAAACATGAACTCACTGGGAACCAATGAAGACTCAAGAATGACTAAAGAGAAACGGTTGACCAATGAATTTGAAATGGCTCAAAGAAGGAGGGAAGAATTTCTTTGAGTTCCACTAAGCAGACTTAGCTCATGGTAGGTGACGAAGCCAATGTGTTGGCTTCCCACAGACGGCGCCAATGTTAACGTTAGTGATCCGTGGGATCTCTCGTTAGCTTTAGAGAGAGAGAGAGAGAGAGAGAGAGAGAGAGAGTGACACGAGATGTATAGTGGTTCGTCTCCCGCCTTAGCGGGAAACTACGTCCACTTGAATGTTACACTATTGTGTTGAGCCTTGCGGCCCAAGGGGATTACAAAAGATGTAATGGGATTGTTGAGTAAGTGGGAATGAGTCTCCTTTTATAGGGGAACAAGGCTCTCTCATTTACATTTTCTTAGATGTGGGACTCAAAGTTACTATTCTAGTCTAGAAAAGCATATTGTGGAGGCAACTTGGCAAGGCCGGATACCGTAGCGTAGCTTGAACATAGGGCTACAAGATGCATGTCTCGGTTGGGCCTCACCATGGCTTGTGGGTGTCCCAAAGAGGGTGTTACTTATGCTTGGTGAGATAGCAAACTAGTCTCACTAGTAGAGGTATCTACATTGGTTATCTAAGATTGTTTGCTTTGATGGATCTCAAGCATAAGGCCTCCGCCGTCAATGGCATCCTCCTCGGCTGCGTCTTCCCTAAAATGACGGCATCGAGATCATTGATGTTGTCCCTCTCTTCCACTCTGAGCTCGGCTTTTCCCAGATTAGCGATCCAAAATAAAAATTAGTTAATAAAAGTCAATCGCTAAGATTAATGCCCAGATAATCAATACTCGAATTCATGCCTAAAGACATCAATCTTCAACTGTTTGTTTTATTTTTCTAGGTTTTGTTCATATAGTTTCACAGTTCCAATTGCCATGTTATTTTGTTGTGTATATTAGACAACTTAGAATTGATTTGAGATAATTGTTTTGCTATGAAGAAGACACAGAGGAGTAAGAAGATAATGAAGAGGAAGATGAGAGAGAAATCGGGGGGGGGGGGGGGGGGAGAGAGAGAGAAATTTGTTATTTTTCTGAAATTTTGTTTTGGAATTTCAGAATTTTTCCTTTCATATGGGCCCCATTTGTGCTCAGTTGGCATGCCACGTCAGCTACTTAACGGCTCCATTTGACGGAATCTTGACGGAGGGACCTATTGGACGAGAAATACTAGTGTGGGGGTGTTTCTGATGAAATTGAAAGTCGAGGGACTGAATTGATGTTGGACCCATACCACAGGGTACTAAACAATATTTAGTCCAAACTTTTATATGTATGTGTTATTTGGTGGCCAACTTAGGATATATGCATGTAATTGGAGCTAGATTTAGGTAAACAATTCTCCTAATAGTTTGTGAACCTATTTCATATGTAGTAAAGGCTTTGGACAAAAGTCGAAATCAATTAAGGAGGATTGCAAATAGATGAACTTTTTCATACTAGGTTGTGCACTTTGGTTTACATCATTTCTTTGTTTTTCATGCGTTGAATGTGTTCTAGAGTAGCTAGCTTTCTAGACTATGATTGCATGTTCAATAGGATTAATTTAGGTGCTTTCACTTAGATTAATTAATCAAGGAAAGTAGAAAATGGGAAATCGTTTGCTTCTAACATTTCACATGGTCAACTTCTTTCTCATGACATAGAAAATCAACTATAGGAATTGTAATTAGATTTCATTCATATGATTGTAGTTTTGATCTTTGTTCCTTGCGTTCCACCCCTTGTATATGTATTTTGCATTTTTATTTTTGTTTCTTTTATTTTTTATTTTTAATTTAAAAATCCTAAAACCCCCTTTTCACATTAACTTGTATATATTTCTATTCTTTGTTTTATTTTTATAAATAATACTTTTTACTTTTATTAATTATTTATTTATTTTTGTAATTACAGGTGTACCCTCAATCCCGTGCTACAACGGTCCCTAATTATTCTATACTGACAACTACATTTTGCAGGGTTAAATTGCGCGCTTGCTTTTAGCGTGTCATGATCCAAGGAAAAGAGTGTACGTGAGATGAACAGCCTTTCGATTCGGTTATCTGAATGACTCCTTGTACAAAAGGTCCTTTGATGGGGTACTTCTAAGGTGTTTGTCGAAAGAAGAGGCAGCTAAAGCTCTTAAAGACACCCATTCAGGCATTTGTGGAGCTCATCAGGTTGGTCCAAAATTCGCAGCCCAACTGAAACGAATAGGCTACTACTAGCCAACAATGATACATGACTCAGTAAATTACGCCCGGGCCTGCAGGGCATGCCAGCTACATGGGGATTTCATACATCAACCTCCAGTCCCTCTTCACCCTGCAACTCTCTCATGCCCGTTTGAAACATGGGGATTGGA
Source organism: Rosa multiflora (assembly GCA_002564525.1). NCBI lineage: Eukaryota > Viridiplantae > Streptophyta > Magnoliopsida > Rosales > Rosaceae > Rosa > Rosa multiflora. The sequence continues at coordinate 62,823 of BDJD01003050.1, forward strand.
TGTTATAGGTGCTATCTAAACCCGAAATCCTCACACTTGCATCAGTATATATTGGCTTCAATCTAAATGGAGTGAAGCAATTCCCCTCATGGTAGTAAAAGTAGAGGATGTTGCAAATTTTATCAAGGCTCATATCATACATCATTTCGGAGACCCCTCAAAGATAATATCTGACAATGCCTCATATTTCAAGTGCAAGGTCATGGTTACATTATGCAAGAAGTACAACATCCAGCACGCATTTTCGGCAAGTTATAATCTGATAGCTAATGGTCAAGCAAAGGCTTTCAATAAAGTTCTTTGCAACATCCTAAAGAAAATGGTCTCAAGAAATAAAAGAGATTAGCATGATCGTCTCCCTGAAGCACTATGGGCCTATAAAACCACCGTCTGCACAGCGACTGGTTGCACACCATACAACTTGGTTTATGAGTCTGAAGCAGTGTTACCATTAGAGGTTCAACTACCATCCTTGAGGATAGCCACATTACAAGCAAATCTCGATGAAAATTCTAAAAATCAGATTACAGAACTCGAAGCACTTGATGAAAAGAGACTTGCAGTCCAACAGAGGCTCGAAATCTACTAGGCTCAGGTTACAAGTGCCTTCAACAAGAGAGTTAAATTCCGATCCTTTAAAGTAGGAGAATTGGTTCTAACAATCCAAAGGCCTATTATTGTTACCAGAAAGTCGAAGGGGAAGTTCGAGCTGAAATGGGAGGGTCTGTATGTTGTCACCAGAGTCTTCACTAAGGGCGCATATGAGCTTTCAAATGCAGACGGAGACTGTATCTACCCTTGTGTGAATGAGAAATTCATCAAGAAGTTCTACATCTAAAGAAGCTCGCAGGGCTAAAAACCCGAAAAGGTAGCCCAAGCAAAAATCTGAGCCAAAAAAAAAAAGAACACTCGTTGGATTAAAAACCCGAAAGGGCGGTCCAGGCAAAAGTTAGAGCACAAAATCTGAACTACAAGTGGCTTGATCTCTTCTGGGGTACGTAGGCAGCTTGATAAACTCTCTGGGTGCAGCCGCAAAATCAAACAAACACACTCCTCTCCATTCGATTTTTGTCTTCGTATTTGGAATCAAATGGTCTTCCCTTGTAGCAAGGGATTGTAATTAAGGGATACTTTTTATCTCGAATGGGTCCGAACTTAACATAATGAAAACTCTATTTTCCTTAATGAAATAGACATTATTTATTATTTTTTGCTCTACAGCACCGTGACCGAAAATGGACATAGGTACCACGTTGATAGGAAAAAATGAGTTCAGGTATCACATTGATAACATTGTAAGTTCATGTATCATCCCGAAAATCACCGAAGTATCCAGACAATAAACTCTACATATTACATAATGAACAAAGAAAGGAGATGATACTCCTCCAACGACAGAGCAGCTCTCTTATTGACAACACATTTAACTTACAAATCAACTGCGAACACAAATATGAATCTCACGACCACACTTAAAAGAAACTAATTAAACAAACACTCTGTTTAAATAGCTCAACAGGACTTAGTCAGTATCACCCTACTTGCACACTACTTGTACATACATATTACAGTCACTCTTAAGGAAATCACCAATTATATAGCTTAAGCAATAGAGATAACAGAGGACACCGTTTGAATCAAAGTGAGCACAAGAAGAATACCAGCTGCAATGACAGAGATAGTTGTCCAAGGTGTGTTGAAATAATTTTGTCTCAAGTTTGCCATCCTTCTGTGCCACTTCGAATTGCAGTACTCATTCAGGTTTTGGCAAACGGTGGAGAAAATAAAGTGATCAGGGTCGAACGTAACCCCAGCTCCAATACCGTTAATCAAACGAGAAACCTCCTTGCTATCACCTAGATTATTGTCAACAATACCAAAGTCAACAAGTAAGTCCACATCCTTTGAGGTATTCACGAAACTATCCATAATGGCAAAATAATTTCCTATGTATAGTTCTTCCGAAGAAATTTCGCATTGTTCATAGGCAATGATATTTCTAAAAGTAACCTCTGAGTGATCTGATATGGTTAACTTTGGAATTTCCAAAACCCCATCAGTGAATTGTATGCTAAATATGTCTTCACTGGATGCCACTTTAAGGGTAACTCCTGCTTGCTGTAGCTCTGTGATGCTACGTACGGTTTGATAAGCCCCTTCAGCTTCTGATTTCGACATTAGTGGTAGTATCAATAACGTTCTCAGAAGATCAAGAAGATGCTTTACATCTTCTGGATGAGAACATAGTCTCTCCACATTTTCTTCCATCGTTCCTTGTATGGCCATTACTGAAGTACTTTCCAAGAAGATATGAGAAAGAAAAACCAGTGGATACGTCTGAGTTATCTCCAACTCCAGGCTAAGCACTTCGAGAATGAAGAATGGCAATTGATTTTCAAGCAACAACAGGTCAGGCAATATATCAACTATTAACCTTGGTTTACCAAAGATGCAATCATTTGCATCCACCAAATTCACGTCATAGTGCCTTAGTAAGACTTCGATGATGAATATAGCATCCACTAGAACAATTCTTGCCAAGTCATTACCATCAAACTTGATTGTCTCCATGTAACAATTGCGCAGTCTTTCTTCTTGCGCCTTTATTTTCAGCATATAATCGTTCAAACTTAGCCTGCTTCGACCTAAAAAATCTTGCAGGTACCTCTTTTTGTGTTCTTCCATGGGCAATAAGTCTTTTTTACCGTGATGAAGTGGGCCAATAGAAATTGACTTGGGTGTGTAAGCCTCTTCTCGTGCGTGTCGTAGTCGTCGAGGAACTCTATAAATACAACGAGATTGAGACACACGACTGACAGGAGACACCTGATATAGCTCCTGTCCCATCGAATCTTCGAACGAAATGTTTTGGTTTTCTATGTCATTTGGAGCTTCTCGACTGCTTCCTTGCATTTCTTCCTTGTGGTACTCTTTGTATTGTAATTGTACCTGTGCGCAATTGATTAATTAGAGGAAGCAACAAAAATGATGAGATAAGAGCAAAAATATCTTTAATATTTGTTCTCTTTGTATTGTAATTGTACCCACGCACAAAGATCTTTAATATTTGCAGTTGGTAATTAACTTCTCTATTCCTTTAATTAAAAAAAATTATATATAAACCCAAAAGTATAAGCTTCTATTGGAAAAAACTCATAGATATTTTTCTTTCAATTTACACCTACTCTACATAAGCAAACCTTCGATGTGGTATGGTGTGCCTGCATCAGAATTGTCGTGCATCAGCAACACGACAGTACGACAGCAGAGCGGCTGCTGATTGACGGTAAAGGAAAGCATGAGCCTCAAAATTTTGGCTTGGAATTGCAGTGGGATTGTTGGAAGTTCAAGGCGTAGGGCTTTGATTGATATCATCAGATCAACAGGAGAAACCTAAAATTCTTTTCCTCTCTGAAACACTGTGCGACGAAAAGCAGCTTGAAACTTTGAGAGTGAAGGTGGGATTTGGTAGTTGCTTAGGCTTTCCGAAGGGTGAAAAATCACAGGGCATTACTTTCATGTGGATGAACAATGTCCCAGTTCACATTCAAAACTATTCTGACCGCATGTGGATGTGTCGATTGGGAGAAAAGGGCCGGCGGAGGAATGGCGGCTGACGGGAATATATGGCTAATGAATGGGTATAGCTAATTATGGCTAGCATCAGTACAGTTAGTTATTCTTTTTTGGTGAATGGGGAAGTGTGTGGTTATGTTAGACCTTCCAGAGGTATGAGACAGGAGGATCCCTTATCCACCTATTTATTTATTTTATGTGCGAAGGCTCTGTCTTCACTAATTGAGCATTTTGTGCAGCAGCAGTGGATTCAGGAGTTGTGATTGCACCATCTGCTCCAAAAATACATCACTTATTATTTGCTGATGACAACTTTTTTTTTTGGAGTAGCTATAGAGGAGGAGTGTCAATAGTATCGAAATATTTTGTTTACTTATGAGGTGGCCTCTGGTCAGCGGGTGAATTTACAAGAGAGTAGTAGTATGGCATTTAGTAAGAATGTGAGTATGGACAGACAACTGTACTTAGCTAACTTACATGGGGTAGAGCGTGTTGATAAACATGAGAGATACTTAGAGTTGCCTACATATGTGGGTAGATCCAAGACTGCAACTTTTAGCTACTTGAAAGAGAAGCTAACCAAGAAGGTAGTGAGTTGGTGTGAAAAGTTGCTAAGTGGTGCAAGAAAATAAATTTTAATAAAAGGAGTTGCACAAACAGTCCCAAATTATGTCATGAACTTTTATCTGTTGCCTTTGGGTTTATATGAAGATTTACAACAGTTGTGTGCAGGATTCTGGTGGGGGGACTCTGAAAAGAAGCAAAAGATTCATTGGAGATCATGGGATAGGTTATGTGTCCTTAAGATGGAGGGTGGTATGGGTTTTCAGAACCTCCTTGGTTTAACCTTGCTTGCTAAGCAAGGATGGAGGATTATGAAAAACCCTAACTCACTTATTGCTAGATTGTACAAGGCGGTGTACTTTCCAAATGGTGATTTTAGTACTGCAGAATTGTGTGATCGCCCTTCTTTCCCATGGCGCAGTGTTTCTGAAGCTAGAGCTATATTATTACGGGGATTGAGATGGCAGATTGGTAACGGGGAGTCAATTAATATTTTGCATAATTGTTGGCTTCCAGATTCTTTCCCTAGATGCCCTTCTTCCCCTCCTCCAAGAGATGCTCCAAAAAAAGTTACAAAGTTAATTGATCCTTATAAGGAAATGGGGTGTTGAGAAGCTTAATTAGTGGTTCACCCAGCTGATTGAGAATTGATTTTGAGTATACCTCTAAGTCATAGAGCTCCGAATGACGTTTGACATTTTCACAAGAAAGATTTTTTCAGTACTAATAGTGCCTATACTTTGTCGCAAGGGATATTGTATTGGGATTGATCTTGGCTCCCCCAACACCAATAGACCCGTATAAAAAATTATGGGCAGTAATCTGGAATGCTAAGGTGCCAGATAAAGTTACTTTGCATGCCTGAAGATCTTGTGTTAATATTTTACCTACTAGAACATGTCTTAGTTCTAAAGGGTATATTGGTGACATGACTTGTTTATTGTGTGATAATGATGTGGAGAATGGTGTCCGTCTATTCATTCAATGTTCCTATACAAGGGAAGTGTGGGAGGCTGCCAATGTATCATTGCCAGTGTTGGCAATTTCATATTTGAAGGATGGGCTACTAGAGTTATCTAGAGTGCTCAACAAGAAGCAATTTGCTCAAGCTCTTATGCTAACATGGTCAGTGTGGACTAACCGTAACTCTCAATTATGGGAAGGTAAGAAACATCATCCTACTGAAGCTGCGTTGTTAGCCATGACTTGGTTTAATGAATTTTCAAAGGCAAATGACAAAGGCACAACACAACGAGATCAAAGAAAAGAGTGGTTGCCTTAAATTCAATAGTGATGGATCGTTTCTTGTTTCACGTAATAGAGGTGGTTCAGGAGTTGTATTTCACAATAGTGCAGGACCTTTGAAAATGGCAGGGATGTGACAATTTGATCAGGTAACTTCTCCATTTCATGCTGAGTTGAGGGAATGGAATTGGCCCAGAGTATGAACTATGAGAAAGTTGAATTTGAGAAGGATTGCATGATGTTGGTTCAAGCTTTGCATAGATTGCTCTACTATGGGTTTTCTGCTTGAAGATATACGAAAATTAATGCGGGCTAATTCTCACTATAAAATCATGTATGCTCCATGTGAAGCCAATAAAATAGCAAATAAATTAGCAAGTCAAGCTTTGTGTACTAGTGATAGCCAAATTAAAGTATGGTTTGTAATTGCTCCCGAATTTATAAGGGATGCCATTTTAAACGAATGTACTCGTTAAAATCTCAATAACATATTTTCTTTCAAAAAAATAAAATAAAAAAATATGTTCCTCACTGTTCTTGGGATACCTAGTGCAATTAATTTAAGTACTGTGTTTAGTTCTTTCTTATAAAAATTTAATATATATATTAATTTGGGTCAACTAATGAGATAATTTTTTCTCAAACAGTAAACAGGATTAACCAATGGAGGTAGTAGGTAAATCTATATATTCACTAATTCAATTCTAGCTTTTTTTTTAACCTAGTTTAATTTATTTTAATTTAGTTTTATAAAAAATTTG